>VUQG01042969.1:0-10499 GCA_015106755.1 Etia nguti
TAACTAAGTAACTAAGTAACTAATTACTTTTGAAAATAAGTAATCAGTAAAGTAACGGGATTACTTTTTTGGAGAAGAAATCAGTAATTAGTTACTAATTACTTTTTTCAAGTAACTTGACCAACACCGTTTGTCACTAACAGTTTCAGTTCTAGTTCTTTTTGTAGATATTAGTGGTATGTTGTCATGCTGTTTGCAAATTTTTATATTAGTAAGCAGCAGATAAGCCAAGATAGTAGAATAAAATAAGCATCAACAGCAACAAAGTAGTCTAGCATTTACAATATAGTGTACAGAACACATACAGTGCAAAAGGTTTCAAAAACAATCCAAAGTTTATAATTTAAATGAACAAAATGACTTTATCCATCAGTCTATACTCAATAAACCATTATGACAATGGATAATGGTTTATGGCAGTGGTTCTCAAACTGTGGTACGTGTACCACTAGTGGTACTTGGGCTCTCTGTGGTGGTACGCGGGAAATCTCCAATTTTTTTTTAAGATTAAATAATATACCATTGTGGAGGTATGCAAAGACGACATGAGAGTTCCCGAGGCTCTTCTGGGAGCCGGAGTCGACCAGAAAACGTCTCCCTGAGCGTGAGTCCTCTATGAAGAGCAGCCTTTCCTTATCGCCAGCGGTCGTGACCGCTACAGAGCGCTGGCGGGCTTGTTTCCCTGGGCCTTAAAAGTGCAATTCTGTGCTCAGCTTTGCATACTACAAAGTCATTGAAATGCAGCCAGATGCTGCTTAATTTACGTTTTCGCTTGTTTCTTCACATTTTCCCGACATACTTTGTGGGTGCTGCATTTAAATCCAGCACCCACAAAGTAAAAAATACTTTGTTACTGTGCTTAAGTACAATTTTCAGGTATCTGTACTCTACGTCAGTATTTATCTTTCTGACTTCTTTTTACTTTTACTCAAAACAGGTTCATTACTTTTACTTTAATACATTTGGGTCGAGTTATTAGTGTGAGGTAATTTCAAATGCAACGTTTCCATCAGCTCAACAAACACACAACTGTGTGCAGTTTGTCTCACAGTGTATTGCTAGCTACAGGTCCAGCTGTTGTATTTCACAGGGAGGGAAAAGAAAGAAAGCTAACTTCACTCCGAGATGGAGAAAGATAAGAAAGACGGGACAGGAGAGGAAGAAGAGAGCTTGGATTTAAAGGTAAGGACTGCTCAGTGGTATCTGATTTAAATGCAGATTTAAAGCTCACATGTAAGTCCTCCTGTTTTTAAATCAGATATTAGGTCTGTACATGTGAAATTATGTTTTTTCATATTGTGAAACATGCTGCAAATCAAACTGCAATAGACTAACTGTTGTGTTATTTAAAGGTTGCATGAAAACCCTCTGCAGGTTAGTGCAGATAAACAGGTTAGTTTGCTGTACTGTGATGAATTTAAAGTAAAGAACAGTGTGTGACTGGTACAAACTGGCTGTGGTTTCATGGTCAGTGTAAGGTTACATTCAGTGTGGCAGAAATTCACATGAATTTTAGCTGATGACGCTTAGATCCACTGACTTAAGTCTACCTTCAAACCAACTTTATACCGTCTAGGAAAAAGACAGCATAAATAGTTTACTATCAGCATAGAGGATGGAAATCGGCCAGGACAACTCATGAAACATCTGCTTACATCTGGTTGAATTCAGTTGTGTACAGCTGATCAGCTGATCACAGCCTTTACCTAAGAAAATCTACTGGAGGTCTCAGTAGAAATTATTGTGAGTTACTTTTCCCCACACTGAGCCATTACAACCAATTTAAGGGTTCCCCCACCTGCTGAATCCCACTTTAACCCCTAACCGGCTCTGAAATTTGAGTATATTTCAGAACCTGTACTTTTTTTACTTTTACTTGAGCAAAGTAGTTGAATCAGTACTACAACTTTTACTGGAGTATTTGTACTTTTACTTAACCCTCTGGGGTCCAAGGTATAATTGGCCATTTCTGACTACTTTTGATTTTACCTCTATATTCCACCTTTACAAACTGTTTAACTTGAATGTTTGTTATCATTCAGCACAACCTCACATGTCTGAATTTGCAGTTATTTTTTCATTTTGACATACTGTATTAGCACAATTTATTTAAAATCAGAAAAAAAAACATCAGGGTAGAAAAAAAAGGATACGTTGATGGTTTGGAGGAAGTAATTGCTTAAGTTAACTCAAAGATCAATACGAGAAAAAGAGTCTACATAATTATCAATGGTACTGAAAGTAGCTGAACATAATGGTATGTCTGTGACATGGTTATGAGTAATTTTGCTCTAAATGTGCCTTGTAGTCTAAGTCTGGAAAAGTGCTTTATAAATGCTAGTGCATTTACCATCGCCACTGAGGAAAATGGCTAATTATTTTGCTCTGATATGTATTTCTCCAAACTACTTGACGATAAATATGTCTCCATACGAGCACCTTATAAATGGTGTTCATACGCCTCTTTTGTACGTGCACCAAAATAAACAAAATTCCTGTTCATGCACTCCTGCTCACTTAAACAAACTGAACGCGTTTCCCTTCTAGGGATTAAATGTATAGCAATAATTATCAATGTCGAAGAAGAGAGTGCAAGTGCTGACTTACTTTCACCATCTCCGTCAGTATCGAACTCCTCGATCATGCTGCGGAGCTCTTCATCGCTGATATTCTCCCCAAGTTCCCGAGACACACGTCTCAGGTTCCTCAAACTGATCTTTCCTGATTCGTCATCATCAAACAGCTTAAAGGCTTTCATGATCTCCTCTTTCGGGTCTCGTTCTAGGATACGATCAGTCACTGCAGAGCCATACATAACATGCATCAGAGTTACTGAAACACTTCAGTTCAAGATAGCAGAGATTTTCTTCCTCTCATCACGTTGATTTCGGTCCCTGTCTGCACAGAGGCACATGCAGGGAAGGCAAACTTACCAACTTCACTGAAGTCCTCGAATGTTATTTTCCCATTTCCCTCTCTGTCATAATCTTTAAGGATCTTGAGAACATCCACTTTCTTCACTTCAAAGCCGAGTGCACGCATTGCCACCTGTTGACAGTTTGTGACAGTGAGATGTTTCTGTATTCCTACAGCAGCACAGCAGATGTAACTGTGTGGGGAAAAACTGCTGTTTGAGTTCATTATGACATACATATGGCACAATTTAACACACCATAATCACTATACACAGCATACAGATTAAATACCGCTACACTGGACTGTCAAACCCATTTTCCTCTCGTCATCCAGTGCTCACCTTCAGCTCGTGGTAGTCAATTTCTTTGTCCTTGTCTGTGTCAAACAACTCAAATGCTTCTTTGATTTCATGTTTCTGATCCTCAGTGAGTTCTCTCCTCTTCTTACGCTTGGTTTTGTCTGCCATGAGCTCCGTTCTGGAGAGAGACAGATCCAGCATGATGTTACCCAAGTATAAGAAAGGTTTCAGCTGCAATCATATTGCAAACTTTTTCCTTTAACTTAAATGACATATTTATCCGCTGTTACCCCAAATTAAAGCTTCAATACAGAGTATGTTGTACAGAGTATGGCAGAGCACCACAGCTTTACAGAAGAAGGTTGGCTGGAAAACAAAAGGCTGACAAAACACAAAATAGACAAAGATGCAGGCAGTGCACTCAGTGTTTAGATAACGTACACAGCTTTGTGATCAGTTTAACCCTGACTGAGAAAACTAACTTAAAATCAATAACTATTTACAGACTGAAGTTTACAGGTATCTACACTGTGTTTGCAACACAGAGTGCAGTACATATATCGTTAGCAATATAACAAAGTATCTATAAAATACTTATTCAGTAAGATCTGATTTATCAGCAACTTAACCACCAATCCACATGATAGAATAATACTCTGACACCTGCTTATCTAAATATCAATAACATTTGTCTTTTCTATGATAAAACAAATTGACTGTAGTATCATTATAACATTAATTGTCAGATACACATAACACTGTGGTGAAGATCATCAATAACTTAGGCTTTAGGCCCAGCTTTCAGCTGATATTAGGGATGCACCGCTGATACAGCTACTTTCCTCCGTTAGATTTTCTCTGTTTTTGTTCCTTTTTTCCCCTTTCTGTGAAAATTAAACACAAGATTCTCCATGTATATATTTTTTAAAAAAAACAAACAAACAAAAAAAAACCCTTTTCAAGCTCTTCATGAGTGAAACCGAAGTCCTACTAGAAGCAAGTCTAGCCAGAGGCAGCTAAAACCTGGAGCACTATTTGGAGCTTCCGTCTGAATAAAAGAGGAGTGAGCCAGAAATTTATTTCACCTACAAAAATTGACTGTCAGATATAAAAGAAAGACTTTGAGTAAACAGTTTGATGAATGTGTATCCAAATACTACTATGATTAGCATTCCTCCCAGAGTTTTCTAGGGGTTTTTCTCTCATGTTGTTTATGCCACCTGTTATCTTCTCTCCAAGTGCTGTAACTCAGGAGTCATCTTGGTACACCATGATGAATGTCTCAATTACTAAAACCCATCTGGAGGAGTGAGGAACACAACAATTTTGATGCAATTTTAATGCCTTTTCTCTTTTTGTGAGAATCTATTTAAAAATAGAGAAGTTGAACTGAATTCAATTTTGTAGCGCCAAAACATAACAACAGTCCCTTCAAGGCACTTAATATTAAAACATAACAACCCTGCAACAATACAGCGAAGACAGAGAAAAACCCAATAATCACATGACCCCCTATGAGCAAGTGCTTTGGTGACAGTGGAAAAGAAAAATTCCCTTTTAACAGGAAGAAACCTCGAGCATTACCAGACTCAAGGAGAGGCGGCCATTTACTGTGACCAGTTGGGGGTGAAGAGAGGATATGAGAAAGGGAATCTGAGTCCCACATCTCTGTCTGTACTTTCTCCTAAAAGCATGTGTCAAAAATCAGGTAAGAATTCAGTTGGAGTTAAAAAACAAGAAAACGACTTCATTTTTGAAGTAAAAATGTTGGTCAACAATGCTCATTTGTTTTTAAAAAATGAGAAAAACACTCCTTTGTACTGGTACTGATGACTTTCTGCTGTGGCTATGTGCTCGATCCGGACTGAACGTGTAAATACGTCTGTAATGGATTGGATGAAAGACAAACGATGCACAGGGGTGGCATCTGCGCTTGTACCGATCACTGAACAGTTGATATGCAACTAAACGTGGTCTATAGTACAGTGCATTGTAGTTGTCCAAGCCACATTCAGAGAAACAAAAAACCAATAAGCAGCTAACGTCGACTCTACGCTGATTAGTAGCTGCAGCTAATTCCTATGCACCATCACTGCCGAACAAACACAGCAAATACGTTGCAAAGTTAACATGCTAGCGCCTCTTATGTAAAAGAGCTAGCGACTAGCTCTGTGCGCTGGTATGAGGAGTGTCGGACTAACTGCGACAAACCGGCTTACCTCAGAGACAGGCTCATTGTGAGGGGATTTAACGGCCCTGAAACAATTACTCTTATTACTGTCACCAAACACAATATCACCGAGGCCGACACACAACAACAACTCCGTTTATCCGCGCTCACACTCACGTTTCCTATTGGTAGCTGGTCACCAGGCAGCAGCAAATTGCTCTCTGATTGGCTTAGAGTCTTCATCTTCTTCTTTTTCCTCTTCTTCTTCTTCTTCTTCTTCTTCTTCTTCTTCTTTTTCTTCTAAATTTTATTGGGGGTTGGCAAACAACTGAATGGTGCATTACCGCCGCCAACTGGTATTGAGTGTGGACTGGAACGTCACTCAAAAAACAAAACAAACAAACAAACAAACAAAAAAAAAAAAAGGAAAAAAAAACCCTCAAATCCTCCCAAACAATTTGCTCCCTTTTAAAAACTGGAATAAGACCTGATAACTTTTACTTCTAGAGTCCTTTTGCAGTAAATCAATAAGCTCTAGTTTCACTTTTATGTTACTGAGGTTTTGGGCCAGTTGTCTTCTCTCCACCTGATACTTCTGACAGGGTAATATAACATGTTCTATCGTTTCCTCTTCTCCACAGTAGTCACATTTCCCTGTATTATTATTCCTCATCATGAATAATAGTCTAGTGTTCAAACCAGTATGTCCAAATCTTTTTCTCGATATGACCACCTCCTCTCTCCTACTCCTTCCTGTGGTTCTTATTTCATTTCTCCTCCTTTGAATTTTATACAAACACCATCCCTCCTTTCCTCCTCCCACTGTTTTTGCCATTTTTTCTTCATTTCTTGCCTTAACATACTCTTTATCTATGTCTGACTGAAACTAATACCCAGGTCAACTACCCCATGTTTTGTGGCTTCCTTCGCAGCTCTATCTGCCATTTCATTTGCTTTTACTCCATAGTGAGCTGGAATCCATAAAAACACAACTGTAAGTCCCATCATGTGTATTCTGAACCTCTGTTAGGACATCTGCTCTACTTTCTGAGTGGCTACACTGTAAACTGACCACTGACGAGCTTGAGTCTGAAGAAATGACTGCTTTTAACAGTCTCATGTCTTCTATCCTTTGAACAGCTAACAGTATTGCTAGCATTTCTCCAGTGTATACTGACAGTACATCATTGATCCTTTTCCCTATTTTGACCTTAAACTCCAGGACAACAAATGGTACACCAGTTTGACTGGCTGTATTCTTTGATGCATATATTTGAACATAATTATAATACTGGTCAATGTAAGCTTGGACTGTATGTCAGTTTAAATCAACTGCCCTATGCCTGTTCTTCTTTTCCAAAAATGTGAAATCTACTGTGGCATCAGGAAGTAGTGGTATTGCTGGTAACGGCACTATTTGACTGATGTTAAACTGGTCCAGTTTAAGTTCTATTGCTCTTCTACCCGCAGTCCATCCAAAGCACTTTGTTTCCCGCCTTTCTTTCTCCCAGCAAGGTTTGAGTACCTCTTGTGTTGGGTGATCGTGTCCATGGCCCTGCAGATTTTCCCAGTAATTAAGTGTTAGTTGCTCTCTTCTGATTCTTACTGGCATCTCACCCATCTCTACCTGTAACGCCTTGTTGGGGTTGTTTTAAATGCACCTGTGCAGAGTCTTAGTCCCTGATACTGAATGAAGTCTAACTTCAAAAGAGTTGTGTCTGCTGCTGAATTATATGCTACACATCCATAATGTAACACCGATCTGACCAACCCAGTGTATATGGCCCTCAAAGATTTCCTATCCACTCCCCAGTCCATTCCAACAAAACGACTCATTATATTTAATACCTTTTTGCATTTATCCACCATTTTCTGAATGTGTACAGCCCTGGTGGTGGTCAGAGGGCCCGGTGGCGCCAGTGTCCGGCAGCCTCGCCTCTGTCAGTGCGCCCCAGGGCAGCTGTGGCTACAATGTAGCTTGCCATCACCAGTGGGTGAATGACTGAATGTAGTGTAAAGCGCTTTGGGGTCCTTAGGGACTAAGTAAAGCGCTATACAAATACAGGCCATTTACCATGTTACCCTTTCATCCAACAATCCAAGAAACTTACATTTTTCTAACTCTTGACCATATAACATAAGCTGGACTCCCTCACCAACCCTTTTTCTTGTAAAAAACATTGTCTTGGTGTTATCAAGTGAAAATTTAAAACCCCAGTTATATGACTTCAGCTTTTCCAATCGCTTCCTGCAGTTTCTTTACAATAAACTCTACATTTTTCCCTCTCTTCCACATTGCTCTATCATCTGCAAAAAGCGAAAACCCTATCCCATGCTCTATGTCATTAAACACATCATTTATCATTAAAGAAAATAACAAAGGGCTCACTATGCTCCCTTGAGGTGTACCATTTTCTACAGGAAACCTCTCAGAGTGAATCTTCCCATTTCTCTTTCTATCTGTCTTCCCCTTAAAAAATCCATTATCCATCTGAACATCTTCCCACTGATACACAATTTCCTGACTTTAATTAGTAGGCCTTCTCTCCACATCATATCATAGACTTTTTCTATGTCAGAAAACACTACCACTACACTCTCTTTGTTTATTTGTACTTTCCTGATTTCATGTTCCAAACACAATACCGGATCCATTGTATTCCTCCCTCTTCTGCAACCCCTTTGATGTTTAGATATATATCCTTTACTTTCTATATAGTATAGAGTGTTCTTCTTCTGCTGCTTATTTATTTATTTTAATATTCCTCTACTGCAATCACAGCGGATCGGAGCAGTATTGCCGCCAGCTTCACATGTCCTTTATAACAATACAGTAGACGTGCATGTGTGTACTGCAAATCAATACAAATCATTTATTTAAACTACAAAGATTACAACACATAAAGGTCCCACACATGTAGTAAGTATTTAAGTATAATTCTGAACAGCACTTATCATAGAACTAGACCCTGTGAGTATTTTATTGTATGCCAGCTATGAGGCTGTGACTAATTGTTATTTTAATTATGGTTTAAAATTTACTTGACATTATTGTTGTTGTTATTATTATTATTATTATTATTAGTAGTAGTAGTAGTAGTAGTAGTAGTATTTCAACTGCTGAACAAAAAGAATATCCCAAATAGGATAAATAAAGTATTTTTAATATTGTTGTGCTGATATTTTCTTGGTAAGCTGATTGATTGTTTGTTTGTTTTAATCATTTAGAAAATGATGCTGGACCTTTTCAGTCAATGTAAAAAGAAAATGGAATACCATGGAAAATTTTCATTTGAAAATCTACACTGAACAAAAATATAAACGCAACACTTTTGTTTTTGCTCCTATTTTTCATGAGCTGAACTTAAAGATCTGAAACATTTTCTACATACACAAAGGACCCATTACTCTCAAATATTGTTCACAAATCTGTCTAAATCTGTGTTAGTGAGCACTTCTCCTTTGCTGAGATAATCCATCCCACCTCACAGGTGTGGCATGACAAGGTGCTGATTAGACAGCATGAATATTGCTCAGGTGTGGCTTAGACTGCCCACAATAAAAGGCCACTCTGGCATGTGCAGTCTGATCACACAGCACAATGCTACAGATGTCACAACTTTTGAGGGAGCATGCAATTGGCATGCTGACTGCAGGAATGTCTACCAGAGCTGTTGCTCATTAAATGAATGTTCATTTCTCTACCATAAGCGTTCTGCAAGGGCGTTTCAGAGAATTTAGCAGTACATCCAACCGGCCTCACAATCGCAGACCACGTGTAACCACACCAGCCCAGGACCTCCACATCCAGCATGTTCACCTCCAGGATCGTCTGAGACCGGCCACCCAGACAGCTGCAGCAGCAATCGGTTTGCATAACCAAAGAATTTCTGCACAAACTGTCAGAAACAGTCTCAAAGAAGCTCATCTGCATGCTCGTCGTTTTCATCGGGGTCTGGACATGACTGCAGTCCGTTGTCGTTACCGACTTGAGTGGGCAAATGCTCACATTCAATAGCGTCTGTCACGTTGCAGAGGCGTTCTGTTCAAGGATGAGTTCCGGTTTTCACCGTTCAGGCCAGATGACAGACAGCGTGTGTGGCGTCGTGTGGATGAGCAGGTTGGTGACGTCAACGTTGTGGATCAAGTGGCCCATGGTGGCAGTGGGGTTCTGGTATGGCCAGGCGTATGTTATGGACAATGAATACGAGGGCATTTTATTGCTGCCATTTTGAATCCACAGAGATACCATGTTGATATTCTGAGGCCCATTGTTGTGCCATTCATCCATGACCATAACCTCATGTTACAGCATGATAATGCACAGCCCCATATTGCAAAGATCTGTACACAATTCCTGGAAGCTGAATACATCCCAGTTCTTGCATGGGCAGCATACTCACCGGGCATGTCACCCATGTTTGGGATGCTCTGGATCAGTGTATATGACAGCGTCTTGATGCATTCTCAATCATCCAGGTAAGTAAATCTCCAAAAGTTGATTCTGTTCATCTGGACGTAGCGTTTTCAGTGGGAGAAACATTTCGTCACTTTCAGTCTCAGCTGACTACAGGTTTCCCCAACCTTATAAACAGTATATTTGCATAATGACTGAAACTAGCACCACTGTAGGAACAATGCTCTGTAGGACAGAGTTTCTGTCTGATTTCTCAGACTTTTTATCCGATTTAGTGCTCAGCTCAGATAAAATAATTATTGTGGGTGATTTTAACATTCATGTAGATGCTAAAAATGACAGCCTCAACATAGCATTTAATCTGTTATTAGACTCAATTGGGTTCTCTCAAAATGTAAAAGAACCCACCCACCACTTTAATCACACTCTAGATCTTGTTTTAACATATGGCATAGAAACTGAACATTTAACAGTATTTCCTAAAAACCCTCTCCTGTCTGATCATTTCCTGATAACATTTACATTTACAATAATTGATTACACAGCAGTGGAGAGTAGACTTTATCACAGTAGATGTCTTTCTGAAAGTGCTGTAACTAAGTTTAAGAATATAATCCACCCACTGTTATCATCTTCAATGCCCTGTACCAACACAGAGCAGAGCAGCTACCTGAACGCTACTCCAACAGAGGTCGATT
>VUQG01042985.1:0-12425 GCA_015106755.1 Etia nguti
GTTAATCTTGCATGGCCTTGTGTTGAGGGAGGATTCTGAGGTAGCTTGAGTTCAGCCTTGAAGGCAGAGAGAAGCAACGATAACGAAATGAAAAAAGAGGGGGGAAAGGAAAACGTGAGGAGGATCATATGGAGTTTTCAAGCTATTCTCATTTTCGAATTTTTAACAGTGTACACATTTAACACAGAGACACATTTATGTTTCAATTTTCATGGGCTGCTATAGTGTTATTTTTATTGTAGTTTACTCAGTGAGCTTCCTTTCACATGAATATATATTAAATAATTTGCATGTAAATAATATACTTGTACATGTGAACAGTTTATTACACAACAGAACGATTGATTATGTTCTGTAAGCTGACATCGGGCACACTCTGGCTTTGACATGCAGCCCTGAAATAAGCAGGAAATGAGATTGTGTTTTACTAGCATCTAACACAGATGCGTGCGTGCACACACACACACACACGCACGCACACACTCTTAAAGACCGTAGAGTCCCCAAATGTAGAGTAAAATGCAAAAAGTAAAACTCTTATCTATATCTGAGTGCTGAAGTTCAACATTAACTCATTATAAACACTGTCAGAAATGTGTAATGTGATATATAGTGTAAAATTTGCCATCTAGTAAGCCATGAAAATAGAAGAAAATTATCTTCTGGTGACAAATGTGCGTATGTGTGTTTCTCTGTGTGTGTGAACAACTGCTGTAACACCAGCATGTCTCATTTGCTCCTTTTCACTTTTTTTCCCCCTCAATTTTAGTAACCGCAAGACATTTTATGTGTTTTCTTTGAGCCTCCTATTTGCTTCAAAGTGGATCTTTTTCTTCCCTTCCAGTGAATGTATCATTTGGCTCACTGCGGCTTGGATCAGTGCTTTACACCCATGCTGCTCAAGTGAACAACCATAATTTCTAATCAAAAATTAATGTAATCTATTTAAAAGAGCCATGTCTAGGATAAACGTATATGTAGTGACGAGGTTACGGATTAAACTAACTGCATACCCAGAATCCCAAGACTGTCTATGATCTTGAGATGGACGTAGTATTGACTTCTCTTCTTCACCTTTACCAGATCATTCAGCTATCTCAGTGCTAACAACAGCGCTGCCTAGTTTGAATGCACTTCTCTCTTGCTCTTGTCTCCTTCTCCAGGAAGCTCCCAGTGTACTGTCTCACTGCTTGCTACTCAGCTAGATTCTCACAATGTGCATTCGGAGTTAATTGGACTTTTATTCAGAATCGTTGGATTACTTACCTGCTTGCCCACTCATCTGCAAAACCCAGTGCTTCATAATTGCAGAATAGCAAAATGTATCTGTAATAAATGCTCCTGTAGTCAGTATCTGCAATTCGGTCTGTCTATCCTCATAAAATTATAAAACCTTATTATAGACTGAAAAAAACAAAACTCCTGGAATCATACAATATGATCCTTTAAACATAATAATAGTCACAACGAGTGCATCCACAAAGGAGTGTAATTGAGGCCTTGTATTTGCATCAGCACACAGCACTTTTGCACAATGCCTGGCTAGGGTCTAGTCTGAAACACTCTAGTTAAAGCTGAGGGTACAGTCGCCATTCATTCACAGTCAGAGGACTATGTTGTAGTTGCAGGTAGTCTGACAGTGATGGAAACATGGAAACATGGTGCCTGGATGGGCATGCAAATTTTCTGCTGTAATGCTATGACAGTCTGTCAGTAACGTCACCAATCAATTTCATTCATCTTATTTTAAGCAGTGCTTAAACATTGTTCAGGATTTTATTTGACGAGACTGAAGTAAAAGACTTTAAAAAGTAATATAGCATTATCACCGATCACTAAGCTGCTTTCGGCTGTAACTGTTCTGGAACCTAGACTGAATCCTTGATACAAACATCCACCATCTCTGTCCACCGTTTCACAACACCCACCAGCAACAATTGACTTTCTGCCATCTGCTTTTGAACTCTCATTTTCATCATGTCTAGAGTCATCAATAGGAAATTTAAGATGGCAGGAATTGTGAAAGTTAGGTCCCAAATGTGGTTGGCCATGTTCTGGTCATGGTATGACTGCAAAAACTGAAATTAATGGACACTGACTTAGACTATTCCATATAGAATAGAGGTCTAGTCAGACTGTCAGAGAAATATAGATCAAAAATCTGTTTGGGGGGTTTCTTTGCCTTATTGTAATCAGTAAAGGGGTAGTTGAAAACAGTTCTTGAACTTTCTCTTTCTAGAAAATCTAACATGGACATCCAGTCAATGCTTCAGATGTACCTTGAAGAGTTTAACATTATTTTTGGAACTATATTTCAGCCAGAATTAGACATCCAAAAAACCCCAAAACAAACAACCAGCTGACAGTTAGTCAGTGTTTGCTGGTGTACAGTACAGTAAATGCACACACAGGTTGAAGAATTTGTGATGGAGACACAGCAAAGAAACAAGGCTTTGCTTTGTCACTGTGGTTAACTGCAGGGGTGCTAGTATGTAGTCAAACTTGTCTGTGATAACATAATTCAACACAAGATCTGTTAACCCAGTTTTTAGTGCAATAGAAACAGCAGTTTAAGAATATTTCTTGCATTGTGCGCGTGTAATGATATATTCATTTCCCTGTGGCAATGTGTCTTATGCTAGTTAGTCATGTGTAAATGTAAATGGATACGACATGCTAGTCTAGTGAAAGTTGTAATGTTAGAAAGTCATTGAGGTAAAGGGTGAAGTAGATATACAGAACTAGATATATCAGAATGAAAGAAAAATGTGTTTTGTTCTTGGTTCTATCATCTTCTATCATGAACATGTGCTAACAATGGTGTAATTCTGGGCCTTTTTAAAAACCTGTACTCCTATATTTCCTCAAATGTTACCAGATTTTGTTTTTTTTGCCAACTCTATGATGTTTTTATATCAAAAATCATTTTTCAGCTTTGTTTATAATAGTTTTGTGTTATGTCATGAACACAAACATACATACATTCAGTAGTAATGCCAAAAAAGAAATGTAAGCCTGTATTTGACAGACATCCCCTTCTGTTCTACATTGTTTTATCTTAGAGTGAAACAGTTGAACCTGTATCAGTTTTATTGTGACATGGAGTTTGCTGGCCTCATTTACATCTTACTTTATTTCCAGTCAACTTTGAGCAGAGCTCTAATCAGATGGAATAAGTGAAAATATCTCTGTGGGTGTGCAGGGAATTCATAAGCTGCATCCAAATGTTTTGTGGAGAGAACTGGAAAAGTTTAGCTTCCTTCAGATTTAATTTTAGTGGGTGTTGAAAGACCTTACATGGCAGAGGAGTTTTTAAGGCAGTTCAGTAAATGGAATAATCTAAATGAAGAGCATTCATAAGCGTAAGGACAACCACATTAAACACATGCATTAGTGTGTTGATTTAAACTAAAATGTCTAAGTATGAAACTGTAAAAGCTTTCTCAAGGCCGGAGGATGGCGCATGTGTGAAATACTACAAATCAGACTCCTGGAGACTTTCCTAGACCTAATTTTGCAAACATCGGTGTGAATTAATGAATCACAGAAAAGCAAAATGATTAATTGTGGCCAAGCTGATTAAATCAGTGCTTATTCTAGTCCACTGGCACAGACATAACTCTCAGCTTGAACCAATAATAGACAGACTGACCGGGGCTGGAGGTCCAGGGCTCTCTTAATTATTACACCACTCATGCTTGCATCGAGCAGGCTGAACTGTAGCCTGTGAGGAAACACACAAATTCACCCAGGGAGTGGATTTTTTTTCTCCTTCTTTAAAAAAAAAAAAAAAATTCCCCCTACAGTCAGTGCACTCCTTGTTCATGAGAGTGGAAGTCGAGCTGTGCAGTTGGTTTACAACTCCCAGAGTGAGTTGTTTTTCTTCCCAGATGAGATGCTAGATTCCGGGCATCTCTTCTCACAGCAGCCCCTCCTCTTATTGCCCTGTGAAAACTAGACCATATATATCCTCTCGCTGACATAAATGGCATGGCAGCTTGCTCTGGTGTGCATGCACACCCTTTCTGTCTTTCTTCCTGACATGTCGTACATGCACACAACCATTTAAATAAGAGAGAGCTGCAAGCGAGCACAGGTCAGGAGCAGGTAATAAGCATGATGATTATTTTAGGAAAAGTTAATATGCTCATGATTCATAACTTCCATTCTGGGATTATCATGTAATTTTTTTTTATGAGCTCCTAAATGCCTGCTGTTGTAGCCTTGACATTTATCCTCCTTTGGAAACACATCAAACTGTTCGCTAACAATAATGAACAATTTAGCAGAACAGGAAATGAATCAAGGTACAACTGTGTAATAATTAATGTATGGCTTGTAATAGCAGGAATATTTATCAACACGTTACCTGGAGAATAAAGAAACTGCTGAATATTAGACTTTCCTAGAGAACTCTGCTCAAATACAATACTTTATCGTCACATGCTATTTTGGTTTCCTTTTGCCCACAGACAAGCCACAGTAGTTTCTGCCCACCCTCAGAGCAGCCGTCATAACAGTTTGTGAAGTGGAGCGTGTGCAGTACCACATGTGAAGCTGAATAGCAGGGGATGAGCCTAATAAAACCTTGAATTTCTGTAAATTGCGAGGGAGAGATGAGAGCTTCTTCTCGATAGATATGCAAATGGGGTGCTTTTGAGTGTCAACGTGTCAAAGGAAGTTCCAGTCAGTATAGAAAAATGAAATAGGAATGAAATTGTTAGAGGTCTTTTAGGCCAGGCTGCAGTAACTAACCGTGGAGCTGCTCAGGCTTTGCTTTTTAGAGAAAGCGTACCAGTCTGTGCTCCGTGAAGTTAGAAAAAAAAAAAGTAGTTCAGTGTCACAGAGGAAAATGAAATTATCATATGTCTGATGATGAGTGCTGGTAATAACGTCGTTTCTTGCAATTTATGAAACCCATTTGATGTTAGATCATTATGACATGATGCAAATGGAATCTAAAGGGTCAATTCACTAAAACGCAAACATTTTCTCGTCAACCTCACGCAGTATGTAATTCATCCCTGTAGCTCTTGCAGTTCATTTGATATTTGATGATTCTGCAGCCCATCCTAAGATGGACTGCCAGCGTTATGTCCTTTATCTAGCAATCAACCGTGTAAGGATAGGACATTATGAGCCTGGCAGGCGGCAGTGGTGCACGCTGTTTGGTTTGTCATGTTACATGTCTGTAGTTATCTATATCTAATAAACACCTCCATCACCAAGGGTAGGGCCCTGTTTTGCAATTTTACAAAAACAAAATGTATTTCCCCTCCTTCATCTCTTCACTAAATTTAAGGAAACTTTGTTAGCTTTAATAAGTATTTAGAGTTTGGATGATGCACAGGTATAAAGTATATGAAATGCTAAAAGTGTATTGAAAAAAGGACTGTAAGAATGTATGGTTAAATGTGGCTTGCTGTCTTAAGTGCCACGAGGTGTTTCAGGCATGTCCAACTGGGAGAAGACCCCTGGGCAAGCCCGAGACACACTGGAGAGGTTATGTCTCTTTGGCTGGCTTGGCCTCTGCGTCCCCCCAGAATAGATGAAAGAGATAGCTGACGAGAGGGAGGTCTGTGAATCTCTGCTCAGACTGCTGCCCTAATGATCCAGACCTGGATAGGCAGCTGAAAATGAATGGATGGAAACGCTTCCCTCCCATTCACCATCCAATATTTACTATACATTAATATGTGGTCACTGAAATTAAGCTTTGAGTTTTGACAAACAGTCTGAAGATGGTTCACGAAGTAGTCAGTACTCATTCACCTGTATTCATGTACACAAATTAGAGTGCAGTGTTAATTTTGACAGCAAAATTTGAATTAGTCTTTGTCATAGTCTTTTGATCATTTAGTTTTAGTCATAATTTAGGCGTCTAAATATCATAAGATTATCGTAAACTAAATCAAAATGTGATTCAGTGACTAAAATATAAAGTGTCAAAGTTTGTCGTGGTTTTACTGGTGAAAGGTACGCCACAAAGTGTCTTCTTTTTCATGACATCAAATGCAAAAATTGACCCAAAACTATTAGTCAGTGAAATTAACACTGTTACAGTGCTACCATTTGGAAAGAGCCACAAAGTCCACATTAGGAAGCAGGAGGTTTTGGTGGTGCATAAGTCACTGAGTGCCGGAGACTTTGATTCCCACATGAGAAAAATATTTTTTTTACTTCCTCTTGTATCGCTTTTACACGTATGTTTATACAGTCTGGTTAGTCCCAAGAGGTTGAGTCTGTTCATCTGGACGTAGCTTTTTTAATGGGAGAAACGTTTTGTCACTCATCCAAGTAACTTCTTCAGTCTCAGCTGACTGCAGGTTTTTCCAACCTTATAAACTGTACATTTGCACAATCACTGCCAGATACACAATAACCAGCCCACTGAATGAACAATGGACTGTGAGGTCAGTTCCTTGATTACTATTATGCAAATTGTCATGACCACTGATCAAAGACCACTGATCAACAGTGAGATGAACAGAATCACCCTTTTGGGATTTACTTACCTGGATGATTGAGCATGCATCACCATCACTACCTGGTTAGAGTTAGGACAGTGGTGATCCTACAACCTGATTCTAAGAAAAAATTCACAGCGGACCCCTCCAACCAGCATTCATCACATTTTTGTTATAAATAATCTGACATCACCAATACCAACAACAGTTCAATAAATGACAGATAAAAACGTTACTCTGGAGGTAGTGACCAAGTTTATTTCAGTAACAATGCCCAAATTAGCTTTGGTGTTTGGTCTTTGAGGTGACTGCTGGTTTCCTAGCATACTCTATTAGCTAAGTTACATTATTCATGTGTCTTTCTCCAACATTTAGGCAGCGTTAAGTTATTTAACAATACATTCATTGTTATTGTAGTCATCTGTTCCACTGTCTCTGACAGCACAGTTCACCTAGTGGGAGGAAACCTCTTGCGATCATACTTGGACTGGCTGCAATCACTCTGAGACAAACTGAAGGTTTTCAAATAATTGCAGTCTCACTTAGAAATGCAGACAGACTGTCAACACGTTGCTATCAGTCTGAGTCAGTCTGCACTGACACATCTGTTTGCAGTAGAGGATGTGACTCAGTTGGTTGCTAACTGATTGTCTTCTGGTTTTTATTCCTGTATAAAAACAATGTGGCTGAGTACCTCTGTCATTCTGCAGCTGAACTGCCATCATGCAGCAATTACATGACTGCTTGTGGAGGAATTTCTGAAACTGTCTTTCAAATCTCTGAGGTTCTGGCTGGACTCTGATGTTATTCTATGTTATTTATTGTTATTTGCAATTTTATCACAGATTGAATTTAGTTGCCAACTTGACCCCACTGAATTGTGAACTGATATCAGGCTGAAATCAGACCCACCAAAGTCACAACTATTCAAAAAGCAACAAGAAACAGATGGCACATGGTCACAAGAATTTTGGTGATGCCGTGGTCTCCAACCACTGTTTTCCATGGTGTGACTGGGAGGACAGTTCTGTCCTACTATCAGTACAACCTTTGTGCATTGGCAGTGCTGTGGTTTAATATTTTCCAGCCCTTAGGTGCCCTCCACTTGTTCAGGGCCCCAGCCTACTTTTCCTGGTGCCAAGCTGCACCTCGGGCTAGAGTTAACACTTTTGTTGCACAGTGAGAACCTGCTGGTCAGCTGGGCTCTTTCTGTGTGTAGTTTGCATGTTCTCCCTGTGCCTGGGTTTCCTCTGGGTTTCCAGTTTCCTTCACAGTCTAAAGACATGCATGTTAGGTTTATTAGTGATTGGTGGTAAGTGTGTGGTTGTTTGTCTCTCCATGTTAGACCTGTGATTCTCCAGAGTGCTACCCATGTGGCGGCCAGTATTATCCAGACTAGGCTAAATTCCCCCCACGATCCTAATTTGATAAGAAAATGGATAGATCAGTAGGACAAAATAGATTTCCAGTTGTAATAAATTACTTTCATAGAGGTATTGAGTGCCATAAGAAAGGGAGAATATGTTACCACATACACAAAGATATAGATCACATTTTGTGTCAGTTTCAACCTTTAAAATGTAATTTTTTTCCCCTGTCAGGCAATCAGAATTTTATATTCATTTCTCTCTATAGTTGAGTACAGGTTTAATAGAGACAGCCTATTTCACAATTACCCGTTTTTGACTTTGTTAAATAAATGTACTTTTGCTTGTGTCACTGGAATTCATGCTCTGTTTCAGAAGACACTACATGGAGCTTGGGCCATAAAAACTTGATGAAAATATTAGAGGCACTAACTCACCACAGTTGACAGGATGGAAATGAGGAAAATAAAACTGTCCGGGGCATCCAGATAACTGTTTGAAACAAAAAAAAAGCATATTTTCATCTTAGAATACTTACTGACATGAAGTGCAATGACAGCTAATACTTTGCACAGTAATCAATAGTAGTTTCAGGACTTCCTGTAAACTGGCAAGATGAAAATTAATGACATATGCTGGAGAAGTGGAAAAGAGATAGGGGACCCTTTTTTGTCATACATTTGTGAAAAAGCTGAAAGTGTGTGGAAAGAGATTGAATTTGGTATTAGGAATACATTTGAGGTAATCCCCTACTTTGTGTCTGTTTGGATTATCACCACATTGCATAAAAAATTCAAGACATGGCTGGTTGTGGTTTTGTCTGCAGAAAAAAACAATCTTCACCATTGGGAATCCTCCAATAATGTCTCATTTGGAGGAGTGGATGAAAATGTAAATGGGTGACTGCGTGGGAGAGAAGACATCTTTAATGAGTTATGGGTGAGGTTTCTTTTCCAATTAAAGGGACATTGATAAAAACATCTTGTCTGAGGTATTTGTGTATAGGACTACCTCATGGTGTTTACAGGTGAACCGTTGTGCTAACTGATTGAACATTTGTGGTCTCCAGCCCTTTGTCTGTATCACATGACAGTAACCATTTTTTTTCAGTTTCAGACTAAACATGACATCCTGAGAGTCGAGTAGATACACAGATGATTGATGTAAAGGCAAAAGTGGTTATCTGTTTAGAGGTGAGTGGGCTGAAGTCTTAAGGGCCTCAAAATATAAAGATCAAAGGCAAACCCTTCATCCTAGTCCTAAATACTTTGGAAATAATCTTTAAATTGTTCTGTCAAAAATGATCAAATTGAGCATAAATCAAACACATGGTTTAAAGGAGAAACTCGGCATCTGATGAAACTTTCACAAACCTTTTACTTGGTAGAAAAGTCACCCAGTGCAGAAACTGGAAGTTTTTGTGTGGTGGGCTACAGTAAAAAATCTTCTACATGTTCTATGAATAGCCACTGGAGTGATATAACCTGGACAGAGACCGTAGGAATGAAGCGATTTGTGCTTAGAAACCAGCATGGTGATAAGATTGAAAAGGTTGAGTCATTTAGAGGTTTTCCTCTTCTATTTGCTGAGGTTAAGATATGTGTTCTCCTGCCAATCTAACGCAGGTGAGTGGATTGATGTTTGAAGTACAGCAGTTCCACTGAAAATGGATTACAGCTAGGTCTTTGGTATGACAAAGCTATTCCTGCTCAGGTTTTTCAGTATTTTGAGGGCCTTAAAATAAATTCCATTTACCTCCGTTGCATTGGTCTGTAGAAAAAAACAGTTACAGAAAAATGTACTTTTAAAGTTAAGAAAATGAAAAGAAAACCCTACTTTATCTGCATATGCCTCATTTCTGATCAGCATGTTTTTTGGTGTTTTTGCGAGCCAAACAGTGAAGAGAGTCTTAATAACTGATCTTCTGGAAGGAGCTGAAATTGTTGTTGGAGCCGTTTTGTACATTGGAGCCACTTGGGATTCCTTCACCATGGCAGCAAGACAGGGATCACTGATCTCTCTGAAAGTTTCTTGGATATTACAATCACAGGACATCTGCTGCTACTAATGCTCCCCCTGAGGACTTGTGAGGAATGAATATTAAGGAATGAGTAGTGATGGTGTAGACTATTAAAGGACTGAGTTTAAAAGTAATTGTGGTTATGTCTGCATTAATATTATAAAGTTAATACTTTAGGTTCTCTGAAATGTGTGTTTGTAGGAGAGATAAACTAAAGCACACTTCTCTAAACACAAGCATTAGGAAGCAAACATGGTAATGGTAACCCAAGCACCTTCTTATACGGTTAAAAAGTAAGGTTATGATTGATAGATGACCTTTAAGCAGCAGATACACAATCTGAAACAATACAGACTAACAAACAGCAGATAAACACAGCCTATTGTCACAGTACTGGGCCTATGACCTAGTGTTTTTGTGTTTCTTATGTTCTCATTTAGTATTGTTGACTTTCCTTTTGAGTCTATTCCCTTTTGTGCCTCCCTGCATCGTCTGTAATGTGTATCATGCATGTAAAGTTCTGTCTCCATGTTGAGTTATCTGTTTCCCAGTCGTGTCTCTTGCTCCCTTTGTTCCTCGTGTTCAGTCAGTCAGTGTCTTAGGGTATGTCTCATGTTTCCTGTTTTATTTTGATAGTCCCTTGTCCTGTGTCCAGTGTATTCAGATTTGCTTCCTCCCTGTCTTGTTAGTCTGATTAGTTTCAGCTGTTTCCCATCCCCTCGTTTTCCTCCATGTATTTAGTTCTCTGTCTTTTTCTGCTTGTTGTCGCGTCGTTCCTCTTTGCTGTGTGTTTCTCTGTGCTCCTGGTTTTCATCGCCCCTAG
This sequence comes from Etia nguti, assembly GCA_015106755.1. Lineage (NCBI taxonomy): Eukaryota > Metazoa > Chordata > Actinopteri > Cichliformes > Cichlidae > Etia > Etia nguti. The sequence continues at coordinate 10,678 of VUQG01042985.1, forward strand.
TTTCCAGTTCAGGTTTTGTTTTCCTGTTTCCTGATGAGTGCTGAGACACATAGTAGCTGTGCCCCAAAACCTAGGCTGCATCCTTCGAAGACCAAGAAGGCCGGAAGTGCGAGGCTGTGAAATGGGACGGTCTAGGCTTCAGATTTGCGTCACCGCTGTCTTGGTGGAGTTTAATAGACTCAGCCATCTGTTCCTTGCTATCTAAAATATAACAGGACACTGACGTAAATTCTCGACCATCTCACACTTCTGTTTAATCAGTTTTCTGTTTGACATTTATTCAGCTGTGTGAAAACCCCGGAGGAACGCACCCGAGGGATTAATAAAGTTTTATCTAATCTAATCTAATCTAGTCTAATCTAATCTAATCTAATCTAATCTAATCTAATCTAATCTAATCTAATCTAATCTAATAACTTTAATCTCAGCCAAACCAATTTACTCAGGAACACATAAAACAATGAAAAAAGCCAAACGATAACATTTTTAAGTATCTAAGTGACTTATATATCATGTTTAATCTGAGTAGCGAAAGAAGGGGGTTTGAAAATGATGTACCGGGAGTCCGCTGTTCTCGCCGGCTCTAGTGACCCTTGAACCCCTGGCTAGCTATCGATCTGGTGGGTAACAGATGTCTCCGAAAACGTCGGAGCACTTTTGCAAATATGTGATGTCTCGATAAACCGAGCAGATATATTTGAAGTTTACACAGCTATATTCTCGCCTGAAAATATGTTAACAGTTTATTTTGTGACCCAGAAAGAGTAATAAGATTAATACTGAAACTAAGTAGCTGCCGCCATTGTTGGAAACTGGAATTGGCTGGGCCACGCTATGAATTCTGTGATAGGTTGGGCCACGAAGGATACACCCAACCCATCCTTCAAATTCGGGGAAATGAAGAACGCATTTGTCGGCCGCGTTTGGAGCAGCCTTCCAATATGGACAGCCTTCGTCGCCTGGCTGTGACGTAATCGGTCTACAAATGCGGCCTCCAAAGGATGCGGCCTAGGTTTTGGGATACAGCTATTGTATAACATGGCTGTTGTACAACATGGCGCCCCTCGAGGCAGACGTGTTTGCTTGCTCCGCTCTCAGATGAAGACTTGTTGTTTGTTATTGTTTACTTCTTGCTCTATTTGCACTGGATAAGTGCTGTGCACTGTTAACATACCCGAGACAGGCACTATTTGACATCGGTAACTCATACAATCCTCTGGACTTTACCCTCCCACCGGACTTCACCCTTTCACCGGAGCTTCAAGTCATTGTTCGCCCTGGTAGCCACCGCCACCGCCACCACCACTCCCAGGAAGGCCCTGAAACACCGAGCCCTAGTGAGTCAGCCGACCCCAGGAGAGCGCTTCGGAGACGGCGACGTAAGCGAGGCAAGGGGGGGGGGGGGCTCCATGCTAGGCTAAAAGCTTGGGCCAGCCGACCACCGCTACCCAGCCTCTTGTTAGCCAATGTGAGGTCTCTGGAAAACAAACTCGATGAGATACGAGCCAGGATCACAACACAGCGGGAAATTAGAGAATGCTGTGCTCTTATTTTCACCGAGACCTGGCTGTCAGACAAAGTCCCGGAATGAGCCATTCAGCTGCAGACCCATTTCGTATACCGAGGAAACCGGACTGCAGCCTCCGGTAAGGCTATCGGGGGAGGTGTGTGTGTGCGTTGATTAATAACTCGTGGTGTGGAGATGTACAGACTGTCCACAAGTACTGTTCACCAGATGTGGAGTTTTT
>VUQG01043024.1:0-23991 GCA_015106755.1 Etia nguti
CACCTGCACCGCGTCTACAATCACGCCTCGCTGGCTTAAAACCTGTGCTCTGCTTGTATTGTTGTTGGTGGTGATGTGTACGGCTGGCAGCGGGCGAGCATCGGAGTTGCAATTGAGAAAGCTCGATCTCCTCTGAGTTTCAGCCTTAGGGACTGACAACAGCAATTGATCAGCTGAACGGAGCGAGCGAGTAGGAGCATGAGGCTTCAACAAATCGGATAAATAAACAGGGGACAGACAGTTTAAAGATTTAAAAACCAATAAAAGGACTTTAAAACGGATCCTAAAAACAATAGGAAGCCAATGTAGTGAAGCCAGAACCGGAGTGATGCGGTCAAATTTCCTTCTACTAGTTAAAAAAACGTGCCGCAGCATTTTGCACTAATTGCAAACGTGACAGGGTGCCCAACCCAACCCCAATTAAAAGGGAATTGCAATAGTCCAAACGTGAGATAATAAAGGCATGAATAACAGTTTCCAAATTGCGTTTGGAAAGAAAAGGCTTGACCTTCGATAGGCGTCTGAGGTGATAAAAAGCCGATTTTACCACCCCATTTACATGACCATCAAAGGTAAGTGCGGAATCAAAATTCACACCAAGATTTATGATTGAACTTTTCAGATGGGAGGTCAAAACACCGAAATCAGCATCTGGAGAAACAATAGAGCGATGCAGGCCAAATAAAATTGCTTTCGTTTTATGATCATTAAAATTTTAAAAGTTATTTGCCATCCACAGTTGAACGTCACTGAGACAGTCAAGCAAAGATTGACAGGGAAAAGTATCCAGGTGGCTAAGAGGTAAATAAAGCTGACAATCATCAGCATACAAGTGAAAAGAAACTTTATATTTTTTGAAATATCGTGCCAAGAGGGAGTAAATACAGCGAGAAGAGTAATGGCCCAAGGACAGATCCCTGGGGCACACCCCAACACAGAGGGACCACAGAAGATGCGGCCAACCCTAGCTTAACACAAAAACTCCTGTCAGAAAGGTATGATTTTATCCATGACAGTGCCATATTTGAAATTCCCACCCAGTGATGTAAGCAGGAAATCAGGAGGTCGTGATCAACTGTGTCAAATGCAGCTGTCATGTCCAATAAGATAAGCACAGCATATTTACAACGATCAGTCGCAACAAGAATATCATTCATAACTTTGACAAGAGCTGTCTCCGTACTGTGAAAGGGCTTAAAACCAGATTGAAAGACCTCAGACAGTTGTGAATCAATCGGGTAGTCCATCAGCTGAGTATGTACAATCCTCTCCAGGATCTTACTTAGGAAGGGAAGCTTAGAGATAGGTCTAAAATTCGACATAACAGAACTATCTAGGCCAGGTTTCTTAAGTAAGGGATGTATGACTGCATGTTTAAACCCACCAGGGACTTGGCCGACAGAAGACTAGTATTGATAATCTTCAGAATGTAAGGTCCAACGGTAGGAAATACTTTTTGAAGAAAGTGGGGAGTAACAACATCATCTGGGGAACCACAGGGCTTTGCATGTAGTACCAATTTCTCTAGATCGGACAGAGAAATTGGTGCAAAGGCAGAGAACAGGCTTGAGCAAGGAGCATACATGACTGAATCAGCAATAGATACTATCGGAGCTCTCAGGCTAGCAATCTTGTCCACAAAAAAGTTGATAAACTTATTGCACATAGCCTCGGAGGGCGGCAGAAGGTCACAACTCTGCATGTTAATTACAGAATTTATAGTATTATATAAAACACGGGGGTTGTGTGAGTTGGCCGAAATAAGTTGAGAAAGATAGGCATGTTTATCGGCTTTAACCGCCTTCTGATAACTTTTCCAGCTACTTTTTAAGGCTTCCAAAGAGACATGCAGCCTGTCTTTTTTCCACTGTCTTTCACATCTCCTACATTGTTTTCTAATTTCTCGGGTGAAATCAGTTAGCCATTACCTCGTCTTGGACTTACATTGTCTTAGTGTCAACGGGGCAACAACATCGAGCGCAGATTTACAAGCAAAATCAAAGTACAGAAGTAAGTCATTTGAGGTAGGCAACTCAGAAGAATACGACATGAGATTGTCAAACAATATGGAAAACTGTTCGGCAGTATCAGAGCGAAGGGAATGATAACATCGAACAGGCACAGCCCGATTTGCAATGGCGTTAAGAGAAGCAATATCAAATAAAATAGGCATATGGTCGGAAAAAAACGCATCTTCAACACATACATTGCACACAGATAACCCATAAGATAAAACCAAGTCCAGCGTGTGTCGACGTTCTTGAGTGGCGCCATTTACAGATTGGACAAAATTAAAAGAATTTACTAAGTCCAGGAAGTCCTTGACCAAGGGCTTCCCCGGGCAGCAAATGTGTATATTAAAATCCCCAAGCAGGAGGATCCGGTCATAGCGGGACGCACAGTCAGCAAGGAATTCCGAAAACACGGATAAGAACTCCTTATTATATTTCGGGGGGCGATAAACAATCGCACACAACAGCAAAGGCGAATGGCCGAGTTCACATAAACAGAGAATGTCAGCAGAGAATGAAGTGTGTCTTGCAGTGGTTGCGTGTGATACTCTAGCTTACTTCAGCTACTGGTGTGTTTTACTTTTAATTGAATCTCACACAGAATAAAGGTGGAGTGTAGAAGAACTGTAATGGTATGTGAGTTGGTCTACAAGTGGAGTGTGTGTGCGTGTGGCAGGCAGAGGTAGGGGACCACTGACACCTTCTAATCGTGGAGTGATTTGCACCTGGGAGGCCAGGTCAAAGCAATTAACTTCACAGTACTAAGAAGCACTGCCTTAAGGACTCCATCCACTGTGATAACAGCAATCCTGATGGTATAAAAAAAGACTTAACACAGAGCAGGAATAGCATGATGGTCTATTTGTTTGTATATATCTGTATAGACAGATACTGTTATGGTACAACTTTTCGTTATAAGTCATTTTGGAACTTATTTACTAATTCTTTTCAATTATTATCATAATTATTATTATTTTTTTTAATATTATGATTATTTAGTTAGTTAATAGGGCTACAACAAACTATTAGCATCATTGTTTATTGTGCAAATATTTTTCTCAATTAATTTTTTAGTCTTTTTAAAAGGTTTTTAAAATTTCACAAATTAACTATGGGTTTCCCAAATTCCAATATGATAACTTTCATGTGTTTTTAGATTACAATTTTAAAAATTTAAGGTAAAAATAGATTTGGCACTGGAGTAGCTGGACTCACAGAAACCGAACCGATTCCTGTGGGCTCATGAATTACAGCAAATATATGCATACACTTGTATACATGATTAGTGGAGGTAGGAGTGAGACCATTGACTTAACAAATCATAAATAACATTATATATACTTTGTGACAGTAAATAATTATTTAATCAGCTTCTATCAGCAGACTCCAACTACACACTTGAAAAATGAAGTTGATTGAATCAATTGTAATGAATTGTAGTCCTCTCTGTATTTTACAGCTTCCATAAGCATTTCATCACCTGCTCCATGTTGTGATTTTACTTACCTACCAGTTTATAGCAGAGCTATTAAGTAAGTAACTGATTTTTTTTATTTTCAAAAACAAAGGTGCTTTCTATGCTAAATAATCACTTAAACTGTATAAATGGATAACATTTGTTAACTCTATACAAAGTAGTTTAATATTTAAGTTTGTGCTAGTGCTTCTGAATTATGAGATCAGAGGGACTTTTATACATAGTTGCTCGCTCTCAATTGTTTAGGCCCGGAATTATTAAAAAATAAATAAATAAATACTCTGAAGTACTGTTTCACTTCACGCTGACTTTATTTTCAGCTGCACTTCGGGGAGTCACCATCACAGTGCTTTATTTCAGACTCACTGCTACACAACTCTCTGTTTTTGCCATGAAGGGATAGTAAAATGATTGAGCTGCAAATATTTGCAGGATTCAGTTTCATGAGAACTCTAACAAACAACCTTGTTTCTTTTAATGTTGACCCTTTTAACTCACAATTGTGACCCATGCATAAATGTAGAAGAGGAAATTGTAAAACTAAGTGTTGGCATAATTATAATAATCTGTACTAACATATTTCTCACAACTCCCTTTTGTAAAACATCCACCAAGTGAGTTCACAGAATCTCCATTCTGGAAAACCAGCATTTTTCAGCCTTGGTCGCAGCCTGGAAAAAAAAGAAAAAAAGATGAGTCAGTATTATAATTCACTAGGTTATGTCTTCATTCTGACAAGAATCAGATCCACTTTAGCTTAAACCTCACAGAAAAATGATGGAGATACCTTATCCATCAATTCAAAGTGTCCCTTAACCTTGAGCATACAGCTATTAGTGATTGCTGTGATGATTCTTTCTTGATCCTCTTACTCTACTATGGGTATAACACATTTTCATCCTATGACTAAATATAATAGACATGTCTTATTTATTGCTAATAGATCTGAATGACTCTTTGAAGTCTGTCAAAAACTCACATGAACACAAACACTGTTTGTCTCGGATGGATGGAGATGACTCCTTTGGAACTGTGAGTTGTGTGTGTGTGGTTATTTTGGGTGCTGTTTTGAGAACATCATGCATTTCTGCTGTAGTAATGTTTACTTGTTTCCTCATTCTCACATCCTGGCTCATCAGACATCTCGGGCAGTCCTGAAGTCGTCTCATCTCCACGTGTGACACTTGGCGGAGGAGACAACCGCTCTTGGAGGAAATTGGCCCTGTTTCTTACTGGAATACTGGCTGGAGATTTGAGCATGCACTTCATCTCTAGTGCCTCAGTCATTTCACTCTGTGGCCTGTATGCATGCACCAAATCACCTCCCTAGGCTGTTAGCTGGAGCTCATCTGACACGGTGAACGAGTGTAATGACTCAAGGTTAAGAGCTCGCCTGCCAGGTGCAGCGATGAGTGTCAAAGCTTCAGATATCAGGTTTAAGGGCTTGATTTTCACCACCAGATCTGGAAAACATCATTTTATTTTATTATTTTTTTCTCTGATGAATAAGAGGGAAGATATTTACACTAAAGTGAGCTTCATATTTCAGGTATAATTCAAAAAGGGGGAATACATATCTGTAAGCCCCAAACTGTCCAATAGGCTGAAATGTTACCGTAATAAATACTGTATACAGTGATGCCACATATGTACTAATATTTGTAAAGTTTTCTTTCACAATTACTACAATAAGCTTTATTGGAATTTTAATCTTGGAAAAGTAATTTTGCAGTTGTCAGGTCAAAATATGCTGCTAAATGAGAGAAAAATATGCACATGGGAAGGAACAGTACAGTGAAGAGAATCTAAGATTTCTTAGAAGTTAATGAAAAACATTCACACTGGGAAATTGATGGTTTTATTGTATGCAGAATCTCTCACAGCCTCGGGAAAGCACATCAGGCTTCCTTTCAAACTATGCATGAAATATGTACTTAGTCACAGTGATGTAACCATCTGTATTAGTGCATTTTGAAGCTTTAGTGTTAGCATTATACAGGTGTGTTAGCATTAGTGTGTTTGTATTAACAAATATCCATCCAGCAGGTTGCTGGAGCCTATCCCAGGTACCACAGGGCAAGAGACAGGGTACATCCTGGACAGGTCTCCAGTCTGACACAGGGCTAACACACAGACACAGACAAGTATTTGCACTCACAATGACACTTATGGGCAATTTAGAATCACCGATTAACCTAACCCCACTAATTGCATTTCTTTGGACTTTCTCCTGGTTCTCAAGAAACACCCAGAAAAACACGAGGAGAACATGCAGACTCCATGCTTCTTTCTGTGAAGCAACAGTTCTAACTAACGCTACCTTGCGTTAAGACATATAACTGGAACACAGACATTTTGGAATGTAGCATAAGATGTATTATTTTTCAAATAATTCTAATAAAAATACTCTAATTGGATCCAAAGGTCTAGTTCAGGCGAAGTGACTTTACACCAGGCTGTAAACATGCTTATTTCTGCCATAAAATCAAACTGTGTTATGACAATATATACATGAAAGCACCATAAAGAACAAGCACAAAAAAAAGAGAGGAAAGTATTCAGAGCTTTTATTTTAGCTGAAGTATAAATAACACATTGTGACAATACTCAATTAGATGCAATCCTCACACAACATGCTATCTTGAAACTGGTCTTTCTTTCTTTCTCTCTTTTTTTAAAAACATTTTTACTTCCATGTTGTGCAAGACACGAGATTAAAAATGAAAAAAAGAGAGAAAATAGTTTCTTTTATTTTCATGGTGAATTATTGTGTTTCTACATGTTGCACAAACTCTACCATGAATGTTTCTAAACAGCAGGGATCTACAGTGCTTTATCTTATCTTGCATAGTCAGTATCATCTTCAGCACTAACAGAAATAGAAATTTCAGAATCAGCTCTCACATTTCAGACAAATGTGAGAGCTCTCGAAGCTCAGTCAGATTTGGAAAATTGAAAAAAAAATATGCTTTTTGATACAATTTGTGCTGCAAGAATTATTTATGTGTGAGAACTTTTAGAAATAAAAATATGAACTTGAGCGATATTCTCTCTGGATTTTATAATTCACAGTTTCATGAAAGCTGATGCATAGTTTGCCTAACTAAAGTTATGCTTTATGGTGTTTAACTTGAAGATTGAGGTTCAAGTCCAGTTGTAATTCTGAACCTTTTTCTTGAATAAATATTTGAATAATCATAACTTATCAATGAAATAGCATTGGAGCTCCCTGCTGATGCTTGAATGATGTAAGATGTTCCTTGTAACTATCACAGTGATGTAGGTTGTGTAAAATGTTAGTTTTGGATCTCAGCTTCGAGTGTATTTTCCTCTAAAGATACAGTCTAACTGTTAAAACAGAATTTTAACTCAGAAGTTCAGGGTTTAAATCCAAGTGGCGCTTCAGTAAGTCTTCACTGGAGAGAAATTTCACACTATCATCAAAGCTGCTAGATAGCTCAGCTGGTTATCTCTCTGGAGTTTAGCTCTGAGCTTTGGGGATCAAGTTAGCTGGACGTCTGATTTACTGGACCTTTTTACTTGAAGGGTTGTTTTCTTTTTTTTTTAATTGCTAGTGTCACAGAGCAGCTTTTTAGGTCAGCATAAGTCATGGTTATAGATATGAAGGTTGCATCTCAGCTTGGTAAACAGTGCTAATGGACCTTTCCAAGTTTGCTAAGCTGCACTTTTGAAATTCATGATTTCTTCTTTCCTCTCACTATTCAGCCCGCTTAAATAAAACATGACATCGCGTGACCATGTGTTTGTGTACGTGGACATGCAATGTCAAATTGTTTGTGACAAGTGGCATGACTTTGTTACTAATGTATTTTAACAGGCAGTAGATTTTGTATCTGCAGATAAAATTTTGCCTGGACAAATCAGGACTGTGTGACCATGGCAACCAAGAAAACCAAAGTGGCAACCATCATATTTTCTAATGACTTTTTAAAAAGTATGTCTACAGGGCTTTTTATTTGTTAGTTTGGTTTTGCTTTAGGTTTGTTTGCACAATGTGTTGGCATATTTTCTCTTTCCCAGTTTTCCATCGTCTGAAGGAGTTAATGTTTGATTCCATGCCACCCATTTCTTAGTCCCCTACCTTTATGATGTCTTTGGTGCTGAAAAACAAAGAGGAACTTTAGAATAAACTCCTGATCTGAAAAAATTATTTTCTATGTCATCTCTGATTAAATTTAAACCATCTGATTTGGAAGCTCAGAACATTTGACTGTAAATCCTACATGACCTAAAGGAATTATTTCTGTTTGAGAGCTACAAGAATAATATATATATATACATATATATATATATGTGTATGTATGTATATATATGTGTATGTATGTATATATATGTGTATGTATGTATATTTTGTATATTTTGGAAAATTTATTCATAATGTAGTTTAGAGGAGCACAGTGAAGAAAGTTCACAAAGTGAAGTGAAAACTTCCGAGCAGATCTGTTGTGATCCATGATCAGGATTCAATTACAGCTGTGATTTGTCACTTGTAATTATGACAGCTGTTACATCTTAAGTGTAAAATGAACACTCCTTCAATAGCATTTATTAGTAGCAGTTTTTAAAAAATCAACACTCGATTTAAAGCATGTAGATTTACCTAAATATGCAGCCACTGAAACAACAACATTAGAGAGCTAATGTACTTTTAGTTTTTAAACAAAATTTAAAACTACAATAATTATCTACAATCTCATCAATAATAATTATAAAATGATATGAAATGTGCTTGAGTAGATGTATTAGGTTGTACCCACCACTGCTTTTGCGACTGGTTTGCTGTACAGCTGTAACTATACAACACTCCATCACTCAGAGTGGCAAATTTGAAGTGGATGCGACATTTGGGTGATATGCAAATGTATGAGAACCAGCCAGGTGGTGGCTCTCAGTGTTGCTGCTTTGTGCACTTGTCACTTTGCATTATTGGGTTTGACTGTTTTTTTTTAGTTGGAAGTTCATTTTTTACTTCCAGTCTTTTTTTTAAACTCATTTTATAAAAATGAACCCAATGCAACTGAAAAAAAAAATTCTCCCAGAAAGATGGTAGTATGCCACAGAGATGAGTGAAATAAAGAAATGTTCAAGGAACAGATTGCTGCTGAAGACAAATGTTGGACTTTAAACCATAAGAGTGGTGTTCAAGAGTTTGTGTGTAGTCATAATTTTTGAGACTTTCGTTGGCTTTCTTTTTTTTAGACTTTTAATTTGTATTCTCTGTATGGTGAGCTTTAAGAAAAGAGGTTTGGGCTGAAATAAGGCCTTTCACAATGTTAACCACATGTTTGAAGCTTCAGCTTTATTAGATTCTATATCATGCAATATGCAATCAATTGCATGAAAATAGTAGCAGTAAAGTAGTAGTAGAGCAATAGTATTAGTATAGTATACATGTATAGTAACATTAGTGTGGGACACGTTTGCCTACCTTGTTTGGAACATCGAGCTCATGATGTGAGATTTTTGCTGCTCACAACAATACTACACTAAATATTTTTTTAAATGATAGAAAGCTTAAAATAACAAATTTAGTGCCACCACTATTCCCCTAGTTATTTAAATAAATTATTATTGAGTGTGTAAGGGGCAGATTGTGCTCAAAATACAGAACTCAGGACTCGGAAGTGGAATGGAAAAAAACCTTTATTGCTGACTGTTCAACAAATTCAAAAACAAACCACTGTAAAAATGCTACTAGGGAAACTACACTTCTAGGGAACAAGGAAACACAGAGCATGGAGCACACAGCTATGAGTCTAAGACATGACAATAAACAGAGAGTGACGCAGACAATAAATACTCATGAGAGGATGGGAAACAGGTGGAAACACAGATGACAACAACCAAGGGAGACAATACAAAAGAAGCAAAACTAAACACAGGATGAGGACTAGCACAATAAAACTATAAGTTAGTTAAAACAAAATCACAGGCAAATGAAAAGTAGACCAGGCATGAGAACAGAGAAGCATGATTACCAAAACGAGGGAAAGAATACAAACAACCTTATCTGAGAACAGAAAGAAAGAATCCAGAAAGTAAAACTAAGAAGTCTTAAAGAAGAAACAGTGAACACAGAGAGAAAATCAAGGAGAACCAGAACAAAGAACTAAACACTGAGGAATTACTACTAACTTGACACAGAAGGATGCAAGGCAAAACACAGAGACAGAACTAGACCAGACATGGGAACATGAGGGGCTCGAGAAATACGATCTAAACTGAAACCAAGAACAGAACTAGATGAGAAATAAAACCTTAGAATATCAGTACACAGAGAAACTTGGAAATCCTGAAAGTAAACGTAACCCAGGTTTTTCGTTTGATGCATGAAATTTACAACTGTTTCATTTTCATTGAACATGCCACGGTGCTTCTTTTCCTTCTTGTGTCCTCCGTAGGCTGGAAACCTTGGTATCTTTTTAATGCTATAAGTCCATTTTAAACCTTGATGAAATGTTAGTGTAACTACTGTTATTTTATTGTCAACGAAGTGCATGCATGTTTAGGAGTGAGATTGTTTGCAGGCTGATTATTTGACTGCGAGCAGGTTAGTGGCTAAGCTGGCCTAGGTCTAGTGCTTTTATGTTGGAGCAGCTACTGCCAATCTCCTTTTAGAAGCTAATTTGTGATGAGATAGAGAAATTTGGAATTCTTTGTAAACTCTTGGCAATGAAAATACAATTTTGGGCCATTATATTGTAGTGAACCTGAGAACTGCCCAAGATCAGCAGACCCGACTTACAAAAATTAAAGCTTCGGTGTAAGTACAATTAAGTTAGATGAACAAAAATCAAAACACTGGGTCCTAAACCCAGAGATTCTAGCATACATTTAATGTAGATTTTCTTTCATACTGTGGTGGTTTAATACATCAGCCTCATACACAAAAGTCAGGACAAGGGGGATACAGAAATCCCTGGGACGGTTGATCACGAAGGGCATCCAGTATAAAAATCATATCTAATATCTCCATCTGCTGTGGCAGCCCCAGGTAAATAAGGGAGCAGTTAGAGAATACAGTGTAAGTGTGACCTCACCACCACTATTATCCTGCTCTTAGTAGTGTGATTACACCATGTATGCACCAATTAACACTTAACACAGTCAAAGTAACTCTTAACAGTGAGAGACTTTAAAATGGTACTATTCATGAATATTAATATCCCCCGCATGTTTTAAAATGGGATCTAATGATTGCCTCTCACTCTTTCAGGTTCTAAGTTTGTACAAACACTGGAGGCAATTTGCACCTTCTTAAAACTAATCTGTTACAGAACTCTTGACAATAGCTACACAAGTTCTGATATCTGTTAGTGTTTGAACTCTAATATTATCACCACTGTCACTTAAAACACCTTAACTGCTGTTCTGGCTTTGACAATAATTACGAGCAATCATTAACTTTCCCCCTCCGCTCTGGCCACAAATAGCACAGTGCCTTGGCAGAAGGCTGAATGACACATATTAGATTGAAATGGATTCACTGCCCCCCATCCTTTCTCCTGCAATACCTTCACTTTACAAATCGAGGCTTCCACTTGCCTGCATTCATTCACAACACAAAAGTTTCCCATCACAGTAACGTGGCTCTCACTCGTGGTTGTTGTCTTGTCTTACACCTTTATCCTTTGTTTGTGTCGCTCCTTTAAACTTCCCCATCATTTTTCTTTTCTTTTTTTTTGTCTCCAGTGCTCAAGAATAGTCCCCCTATATGTGGCTTCCAAGTTTAGCTCTGCCAGGCTCATTTGAAAGTCAAATGCTTGCCTTCACTTTTCCCACCACACTTCAAGAGCAGCAGCACAGTGGCTGAAAACACTTAATCAAGCCCCTGCCACAGTGCAGCAATCAGAGATAACGGGGCAGGAATATGGGTCATCCTAGGCTCTGCTCTGAGCCTGCCAAATGCCACCGGATGCACACTAATGAAGCCCCCACAGTTACTGTTGTTGTCAGGACTATGTTTCTATCAGGTGTCTTGACCGGGGTTATCACACCACGTCATGGAAAGCATATAAAAGGAGGCAGGCAGGAAAAGATATGTTTTATGGCAACTTAATGCATGTTGTGACTTTACAAGAACTCATAATAAGTACAGAGAATGTGTATATTTATATTTATGTTAATGCAAACATGTAATGGTGCATTTATTAAATCAGAGGATTATGTGTAAACTCTTATTTTCCCAGTACCATGGGTTTTTTTTGAGTCACACTGAAGTAAAAGTGAGCTAAAATCAGAAAACACTGATTTAGTGTGAAAACACTAAAATTCCGATCAATACTGGAATAGATGGATTCTTATATTAAAAAATCAATAGCAAAACTCAGCAATTTGGCCTAATTGTGTATTTTATTATCAGCAGGAGACACAGTATAAAGTAAAATACCACACTGCTAACACCACGATTTAGCCGAAATAATACCCAGCTGTATGGAACTTCTTAATCTGTCATCTGTCATAGTGATACATGCAAATTATAGCACTATAAATGTGGTCTGAAGAGTACAACAAAGGTGCTCTTGAGATGAGAGAGACATCTATTACTGAAACCTTTTGGCAGCAGCAGGTAATACAGATAGAGTGTGTAGCTGTGGTAAACACTGATAAACACACATACAGTGAGAGAAACACTCTATAAACACTGCTCATATTCGTAAAGATGTCGTTGTGTTCGTGCTATTGGATTTTCCCACATTTTATCTCTATGGAATGCTGTTTTTTTTATTTAAACATGCCAGTAAAATAAATAAAGGTGGTTGTGAAGAAATAAAATAAATGCTGTATTAAATGGCCAGGGCTCACGGCTGACTGTGTTTGGTGCCCCTTTTGCATCAATTCAGTAAAATGTTTTGCAGCTGTATTATTATTTTCAAAGCTTGTGGCTGATTGCTTCTAATACTGTACATTTTATTGTCATGTATGCATTTTAAATTATTCACTCAATAAGTAAGAAACCTTATCTTGCTTTATCCAAGTCTATGATGTTCACTGTTAATTTATTTTATCATGTTTGCAGTTACTTTCATTTTCTGATATCTCTCCTCTTGTACATTAGTTAGTGTTTTAAGAGCCTGTATTCCTAGCTAAACTATATAGCTTGATTGTAGAAACCTACAACAACGATTGTAGATACCTAACTGTAAAATCAGTACAATGTCATTTTTAATTTTGCCTCTGTACATCACCACAGTGGGCTTGAAATCAGTGCAGACTTTCAGCTTTCTTAAAAAAATCAGCAAATAAAATTGAATTGAATTGAAAAGTATACAATCAAGAGTCAAAATACTGGTGCACAAAATAGTATATTCGTTAGTGGGCCAGTTAATTACCCTGTAATCCAAAAGTGCATCTTTTTTAGTTACTGAAGACAAAATAAAAGACAGAGAGACCCACAAACTAGCAGCAGTTTGAAAGCAGCTGCAGTAATGGTCCAGCAGAGCATGTCAAAGGTTCACAGGCTTATGAGTCCATGTGCATGGGTTATAGATGTGAGGCAGTCATTGACTGCATTCAAGTATTAAAACTAATCCCAATGTAATCTGCTGACAATAAGTAAATGCTACTTTATTGGGAATAAATATCCTGTTTAAGCAGGTTTTTGTGTGTTAGATGAAGCTTGACGTGAGGAGGAAGAGAATGTGATGCAGCAGTGGTGGAGTAGAAGAAAGACATCATGAGAAAGACATTATAAAAATGTACCCACACAAACATTAAATGGTCATATATAGTTTGAAAAAACTATTTGGGATCTTTGAATTAAAAGTAACTTATAAGGTGTACGGCATATGTTACTGGTCTCTAGCCACATACGTAAAACAGGATTAGTCAGAATGGCCACTGTATTCAAGATTGTGTGGCAATATGGCAGCTTTAATAAACTGGTGACTTCTCCTGTGTATTTTTCTAAGTTCATGAGAATGAATCAATTTGTTTGAAGATATAGTTACACACTAATCAGTGTATATTTATGAGTACAGTTACTTACTGTGACTTTGAAGCTTAAAATCTGCACGTCAATTAAATCTTGATTGACTTGATTAAAAATCCAGTGTGGTGGTATACAGAGGGAGAACGGCAAAATTTGCCAATGTTCAAATACTCGTGAACTTAACTTTGGATAATTATATTAATTATATTCATGTAACTGTAATCATAATCAATTATAGCCAAAATTTATCAGTGAACACATGACATGGCACTTTTCCTTCCCAGACAACAATACGGTATTGAATGCAGTGCTGCTTAAATAAATTCAAAGCTTTTCCTTTTTATTATAAAAGGGACATTAAAGGCATCAGTTTGGCTTAACTGCTTTAGAAGCAGCTGTCAGAAATTCAGTATTAATGTCAGACACAGAGCCTTTTCATTTCTTTAGAATGACACAATGTGACAATACGGCATTAGCGTGGAATTAAAATAAGTATGCA
The DNA here is from genome assembly GCA_015106755.1 of Etia nguti. Taxonomy (NCBI): domain Eukaryota; kingdom Metazoa; phylum Chordata; class Actinopteri; order Cichliformes; family Cichlidae; genus Etia; species Etia nguti. The sequence goes on from VUQG01043024.1 coordinate 13,941, forward strand.
GGGTGGCCTACATACAGAGACTGGACCGGTGCTTCATTTCCTTCTAATAGATAGAATGTATGTTCTTCCCGGACTGTACGGCATTAATAATATTTCTTCTTTGACATATTATATTCTAGGAGGTATTAAACTCCAATCATGACTATGGCCCGGTGTTTATTTCATTTGTCCGTAGAACCCAGTTAGATCTCAAAGGAGCTGAAGCAGTAAAATCATTCCATGATAGCCTATAAAAATACAACCAAAATTTGTTTCCTTTGCTTTTAGTGTAAAGTACACGTACATTCTGGAAATGCTCAAATTTAATAAACCATCCATTTAGAAAACAGATGGGGAACAGCTTGAGGTGTCTTAAGAAAAATATGTTCAATTTCAATATATCTCACTTTTTCGACATTCAGTCTCCTGTCATTACTGCTTCAACTCAGAGAAATGTGTTTACATCTCTCCTTAGCTTTATCACCTAAACCAGTGTTTTTGCAAGGCCTTGGATATCTTCATCACTAAGAATGCTTTAAAACGGATGATGATTCAGTCTGCAGGTACAGAAAAATTTGTATTCTCGCTCTCATGATCTGAGCAATTCTTACAGCCTCACAACATCATGCTTCCTTGCCCAAAAAGTTAAAATATAATATATATAATATAAGATAAGTTAAAATCGCATGTCCTGGCTTCTCTGGAGTCTTCACACTGCAAAGAAACTTACTTGGCCAAGCTGGATTGTTTAGTTGGCCAGTTACGGTTACAAACCAGAGTTGAGTTATGTCAGTGTACTTCTTTTAAGGTCATTATTTCACTGTAAAATGTTACATCACTCAGTAGTCTCAGCAGTCTTTGCACACATGAATTGGGAGAGTTTATCCCATTCTTCCTGCAGGTTAACTAGAGTTATGTGAACTACCATGTTCAGTTTTCTGGAATTTTTGCCAAACCAGTCAATGAAACTCTTGACTTGTCCCAAAATTCATCTTTGCTTGTTTGTTTGCTTTGTGTGAACTGTTAAAGTTGAACATTAAAATAGCATGATAGTGCCGCCACCATGTTTCGTCACAGGATTGATATGATGATGATAAAAATTATTTATATTAATAATTTATATATAGGATATGAGGTTGAGTTAGATGTACTAGTTGACTGCTAATTCCCAAACAATGAGACATATTAATGATGTTATTATTTCAAAAATAACTCAATCACAGTAAATATCATATGAGAGCAAAAAGAGAAAAAATGAACAGAAATGCTGATATGCGCTGCTTACATCAGCACAAAGGAAACAGATCAGTGATTTTGTTCTGCAACAGATGAGGCACTGAAACAGTCATTGTATAAGCTAAACAGTTGGGTGTTTGCTTGCTTGACTGTAATCAAATATATTATGAAATACATTTTGCAAAGGAGATATTTTTTATATCTTTCTTTGATTTCTAAAGGCGGAACCCTCCCTTTGCTAACACTGGACACTAAATTTACCAATTCAGCAGAGATTTACAGTTGGAAAACATTTCAAACAGGGAAGTATTCAGAAGTCACTCAATGGGAGACTTTCTGATCCTGCAAAACTCACTTTGGTGAAAGCAAATTCCAGAGTATGCACTCATTCTGCACCTGTTGTACTGTAGTGGTCACACACATGTTGCAAAACTTTTTACTTTCAAGTGAGGAAATAAAAAACAGAAACAACTCTTATTTAGCACGATCTCGTTGAGAGGGAATCTGTATTCAAGCATATTTCATATTTAAAGGGTTAGTAAAAACAAAGTCTGTGTTTAAAGTGTTTACAGTGATCCTAGGCAGATGATCCCTACTATTTATTTTGTAAAGGAGGTATATCAGCTCTCTTTTTCTAAAAAACATCTTATACCTTGTCTTTTTGAATATTCTTTGCAAAAAATGTGAACTCTGTATCACATCTATTAGAAAGCACCAGCCCCTGGCCTCTGGCAGAATGTATTTAGTATAACCGATTTGGGATTTTTCTTAATTTAACTGACCTTCTATGTATTCGCCACATTTAATCAAATCTTAGATATGTAAGTAGAATTATAAAGCTGGAGAATAAAAACTGGATAGGTCATGAAGTAAGAGCAGCATAAAAGTTTAGTGTGAGTCAGTCTGTCGAATGTAGAAAAGTTTGAAACCAGTTAATAATTCTTAGAATTGGAGTATATCTTACATCTTCTCAGAGTATTGTATTCCATGTACTTTTTCAATTGCACGAAGTGGTCTGTGAAAATGCCAAGAACAGTGGGCTCAAATACAAAGAGCTACCACACAGTGTATCTGAATACATTTCTATGATTTTACTTCTGAGGGCTATTCAAGGAGGAATGCGCTTCTCTGCTCCTCCCCTCACACTTCTTTCTGTGCTTGTTAAACACTGTAGGACATCCATTAGGGTGTGCAGCCCTATAGAGAAGCTTTGGATCCAAACTCAATTTCTGTGCAAGTGAAAATATATCTGCTTCAGAAGAAGTGGTGGGTGACGTCCCCTGCTTCGACTTTGAGGTCATGCCCCACGGTGCTGTTGTGTTCTGACGTAGGCAGACGAGTGTAATGGACAAACACATTTTTACACCATCACTCCTGTTGCAAATTCAGAAAAAAGATTCATGTGTGTCATCTTTGACAGTGAAAGTAGTAGTTAATGTCCTACTACTGTACATTTTCCCACATTTGTAACATATATCCTATAACACAAAACTGATCATATCGATTATTCTTATGTTTCTAAGAGCAATGCATAAAATACATTACCATTCTGACCGACTAGGAGCCAAAGCAGATTTAAATGTCAGCAGGGGTGTGTAAGTGTAAGTGAGCATCAGTGAGGTGATTATAGAAGCTGGTACTAATTTACAAAATCATATATCCATGAATACCTAAGGAGAAAAGGTGTAGAGTAACATTTTCTATTTATCAGGAGAGGAACTTTAAGGTCTTGGAGTTTATAAATTGTAGAGCAGCTCTTTGCCCTCATACAACAATATTAAAAGAAAAGTGGTGCTTCACAAAATCCTGCTAATTGTTTTGCATTGAATAAATGTTTTATAATACTGCTAAAAAAGTATGACCCGTGGGTAAAAGGCCTTAAAAGGTAAATAACATTACAAATGCTTTAACATCAGAATATACTTAAAGTAACTAAGTAGCAGGATTCATTATGCAGTCATAAACATGGACATAACTGTTGTTTCACTGAGTAATAGTGAGAGGAGGTTTGTTCCACAATGTTGGGCTAAAACAGTAAAAGCCTGTAAAAGAACCTGTAACACCACAATCTGAAGGACATGAGTGTGGAATAGGCTGTTCATAGGTCTTAGAAGTGAAATGGAGCTCCACCAGTCAATTAAATTATTGAACTGGATTCTGGAGTGAATATGAAGCTGGAATAATGTGTTCCCAGCATCAAATCTTTGCTGATGGGTTTAATACTGCACAGTGACAAGAAACTGCTGCGTCATTTAAGCATGTATACAGTGATTTGCAATAATCTTATTAGTAGGAAATATAGATATGGATTAGGTTTGCACTTATTTGAGATATAACTGATATTTCTAATATCAGTATAGCAAGACTCCTGACATGCTTGTTTAGATTGAGAGTTTGATCCAAAGTAATGCCCAGGTTTCTAGCAAATTGCCTAAATTTGCCAAAGTGGGGATCGAGAGTGTTAGAAACATAATCATGATTAGTAAAAAAAATACTTGTAGTTGTATTTAGTTCATTTGCAAGAAATTGGAAGTCATCTAGTCCTTGATGGCAGTGATGGAGGATTCACAGAGTAAATGACACAGGCACCTGGCGACGGTCAGGATAGCAATGTTAGGGGCACTTTCTTAAAAATGCAGGTTACATGGGGCAAGTGGCAACAGATATCTACTTAACAAAATATGTCCAAGGACAGAACTTTGTGTTGCTCCACATGTCAGTTAATGAAGTAAACCTGTCAAAAGCAACTCTTTTTAATAAGCAGAATGAGATCCATATGAATTCCGTTCCACCTGGGCATCTACCTTTCCGTAGAAAATTGTATGGTCAGCTGTGTCAAATCATGCAGATGGGTCAAGTAAGATAAAAAAACAAGTGTAACCTGCAACTGTACTAATTAAAAGGTTTTTTTCTGCACTGTTTTTATTTTCTTTTGTTGAAAAAAAAGAAAAGAGACCAGTCATAGCAAAGTATGACTGCTTTATTCAATCTGCACATCTGTCTAAATGATGCTCACTATTGCTTTTTGTGTGGGAGTTAATATAAATGTGAGTAGTTTTCTTGCGGTTTAATTGATTTTGAATAGTGCAGATACTTTATTGAACTCCATGGAGGAGAGGAGTCTGTATCATGAGGGGGTAAAGTGGACTATCGTCTCAGGTGAAGAAAACTTCAGAGAATGACCTGCCTACATACTCAAGTTCAAGCGGACCTTCAGCACTGACATGGGAAGAGAGGAGAACAAAACAAGCAGAATAAGAAGATTTCCACAGCACTTGACCCTGGGTTTAAGGACCTCAAGTGCCTGCACAGAGCAAAGAGAGCTGAGGTGTGGGCATTGATCACTAGTATCTCTTAAGGGAGAGATGCTTTCACAGTAGCCAGCAAACAGCTGAACCTCTCTTCAGTTAGTTTCTTCAGAGTCTGAATCTGATGAAGATTAGGGACCGTATTGAGGAATGGGTGGAGTGCTACCAAGCAAAGCATGTAATTAGCATGGAGGATTGTCCACTGCTGTTGTTCAAACATAACAAGCTAGCTGCTCAAAAAGCCATGGCAACACTTAGCGGATCAGTACCTTTTAAGATGTGGTTTCCTTCTCTAGGGATACTGTGCAGAAGTGAGTTGGCTCGTCATCTTAAAATGTTGGCTACATTTGTGTGTCTAATGAACTGACTTTGTTCTAATAAAAGGCATACAATTATTTTCTTGTTTTTGAGAAATTTTGCCTATTTAAACAAAAATCAAATGAACAAATCACCCGTTTCTCATTTCTTGTTTCTGATTGTGTTTCTAATTGTCTCTAATTTAAAAATTAGAAACTTCTGAAGATTTTTGGATTTGATGTATTGAGAATGATTCTGTAATGTAGACTACATGCCTTAAATCTGTGATATTTACAAGAGAATTTGAGGTCACTCTTCATGTTTCTGTGTAAGAGTAAAGAAAACAAAACAAAAAAAGATTTTCTCTTGTTCGAATTACCCAAGCTTTCTAGTATAACTTCACTGCACATAGAAATCTTTATTTGGATTTAAATTGAATTCAAACATACATAGTCTACAAATCTGAAAGCTTTGAGCTGGGTTATACATCAACAGTAAAAAAAAAACAACCCCACAATAGCAAGCTAATTTAGGTTTCTAGCTGTTAATATTTCAACTGAGGCAAAAGGAAAATACACTGACTAAAGAAAAAAAAATCTACATAAACCCTCATCTGAGAGGCCATAAAGCAATTAAATTAGTAAGTGATCTCCTCTGAGGTAAGTCATGATGTTCACCAGAGACCCTCTAGCATTGTTTGGGTCCATCTGTACAAAATACTAACTCCTGCCATTCAACTGCAGGCATATTTTTTTGTTTCTACGCACAGGAAAGCAGTTTGAAGATGATTTGCATGTTGATTTGTGTTTGTATCCACAGGTCTGAGTGTGATTTTTTGACATATTGCATCACAATAAATCATACAATTATATATAAGGCTTATGAAGTACATATAAAAATATTTGGCACTGTTTTCATTCTATACATTAGGGCAAGTGTGATTTTCGTCAGAATGCATGCTCTGTAAGCTACTGTGTATGCTGTGCAGGTTAACATGTCTTCATCGGAATTTGTTGGCAGTATAGAAAACTTTCAGCAACTCTAAGGCATTGACATAAAATTTGAATTTGTTGTATTTTAGTAGAAAGTGGTTTTCTTCTTATTCCTCTTTTTCTTGCATTTTAAATTCATGTTGCTGCTACCCCCTGAACAGGACTGGGGTTTGAGCTGACTGGGGTAATGCATTTTAAAGTATAAGGATGAACCACAACCAATTTTATTAAAATAAAAGAGCTCAAAGTTCTACTACACTACTTTAATGCTCACAGGTTGTATTTTGTGTGCTTTTATACATCATCTTGGCTGCTCTGGTGACACCTGTTAGGAAAAAAAAGGAGTATCTTGCAGCTACTTTATGCATTCTCAACCATCCAGGTAAGTAAATCCCAAAAAGTTGCTTCTGTTCATCTGGACGTAGCGTTAAAACGATACGTCCAGATGAACAGAAGCAACTTTTGGGGTATCTTGCAGCTAATTTTTAAAGTACAATAAAATACAACAGAAACAAGACATATTTTATCATTCACAATTTTCAGTATGAATAATACCGATAACGGCAAGCACACGAGCAGACACCAACTGGTTACAAAGATAAATTCACAGTAAGCAAATTATTATTAATCCTTGTAATTTACACCCGAGTACCTTTTGTTGCTTGTTCATTTGCACCGTATTTTGCAAAATTGACCGAGAGGAGACTCCACTGTGTACCACTTTTCCGTCCTAAGCTTGGGCATTGCTACAGTGCACTTCTAATGTGTTGCTCTCCAAAAACACAGACAGAGATCCCCTTTACATTTTTGAGCTAGCTCATAAATATTGTTAAATCATTTTGAAAGGTTATTTAGTGACTTTCACATTAGCATGGGTTGAAAGTTGGAATGGTTGACATTTTTAGGAAGGCCTAATGATTACACACAAAATCTCTACCAACAGTCAAGCAAATTATGCTGTGTACATCATTACATGTAATGCAGAAAATATTTGTGAGGAAAGGAGTTTTATTTTTGGCTCTTGTCTGTAAAAGGTTGCGATTTGCATATAAATTGACCATTTTATTTCTCCCACTGCAGCACTTGCAGCCTTTATTTAATTTGTGGTCATGTTAATGAGTTCTGCTGGTATGGCACAATGTGGGGCTACTTGTACAGTATATTTGAATACATATTATCTATTTAGGCAGTGGCCTCAGTTCTTGATAAGGCTACTGTGTCCCAATTTTTGTAAAACCTTCAGGTTCTCTGTTATCTGCTTTGTTGTATGGAGAGATTGGAGATAGATAAAAACTACTACAGATATTTGGTTGTGTACTGTCTAGTGGGTTTTGCATGCAGACTGCAAAAATTGTGGCAAAACTGATTTTTCTAACTCACTACATAATTAAACAAATATCCGTTTTGCGCAATAATACTGATGAACTCTATGGCCTATAACCACCCTATAACCTCAATTTGTATAGTCTATTATCTTTGCATGATCTACATTTTTGAGGCAGGAAAAATGTAGATTATGCATGTAGAAACTATGTAGAAACTATATGAAGGATTTATTTTACTTTTGGGGTGAAGTGAGAGCGAGTGTGATCATCTATGGTTCTGACGCTGTCCATATTCCCATGACACCAAATACTGTTGTCTTATTAAATACGATGGCATCTTCGAGATATAAGTATCCTTTGGCATCAGTGCTTTGACGTGCCAATTTCTCACCATTAACACAATGGATATCTGACATCCAGTTTGTCATATTTTAACACACACTAAGGATAATTTTTAGATGTTCCAGGTTAAAATCGTGAAGGGGGATTTGAATGCCTGAGCCAGCAAAAGCTAAAGTAAAGAGTGGGAAGAGGAAAAATGAAAAAAAAATAGTTAAAACAAGTCAGGGTTTTGTTCAGGCGAGAGATGTATTGGTCTGTACTGATCTGTTGTGGTGAAGCGAGAGCTGAGCAATTAAGTGAAGCTGTCAATTTACTGGTCAATCTACTCTCCTACCCTCACTTGTGGTCAAGAGCTCTAGTGACCAAAAGAATGAGTTTGCAGATACAAGCAGCAGAAATTGGTTTCCTTTGAAGACTGGATCAGCTCTCCCTGAGAGATAAGGTGAGGAATTCATTCAGTCGTTCAAGAGGGACTCAGAGTAGAGCCACTGCTGTTGGGGTAGTTTGGGCATCTGACTAGGATGCCTCCTGGACACCTCCTAGGTGGGGTATTCCAGGCTTGTCGTTCCACTAAGAGGCCCCGGGGAAGACCCAAGACTTGCTAGAGAGATTATATCTCTCGGCTAGTTTGAGAAAATCTTGATGTACCCCTGGATGAACAGATAGAGGTGGGGTGAGGGATGGATGGATAGATAGATGGATGGAAGGAATGCAACACATGAAGATACAAAGGGAGAGGAACCATGATCTTCAAGCTGCTAAAGGCACAACGTAGTGTTATCTCTAGCCATCCAATATTGCTATGACTGGAAAAACAAGGTGCCTCTCAGTTTAGTCCATATGTTGATGTGTTTATTGCATGTCAGACCTTTCAAGGTGGTTTCAATGAATTTATAGTTGTAGATCAGTTTGTGATGATTTTGCAATTAATGAAAAAATCAAATCAAGTCAACTTAAGCTACTTTTATCAAAATAACACATTAAAACAACATAAGTTGACCACCAGTAATTTCTAGGCAGACTTATTTCAAGTCTCCAAAGACCCGATTATGAAACACAAAACTTACATTAACAAACAATATGAAAATGTAAACGCAAGTCTTACCCGGTCTAACATGAATGGATGAATGGACAGACTACGTCAACTTCTTATATATAGTAATGAAGAAAAACTGCAAAAAGCTGGTAAATATCCTAATCTAATGTAGTGGGTGTTATGTGATCTCATGTGTTATCTTTGGATAATCTAGAATAGAGGGGGGAAGAAATGAATGCTTTTCGGAACAAAATATTGAAGTAGGAGATGTACAGACTGTGGAACAGAGACACTGAACAGAGATAAAAACGTTTGCGGTTCGCTGTCTGCAAAACCTACAATCAGAAAGACAAAACAAGCTGCGCATTCTTGCACTGACATGACATGTTCATCACTGAGCATACTGACCTTATTTAAGCACCCAATACTGTAAAAATACATCCAAATGTTTGTGGATGCATGGCATATATCCTTGTTTTTTATGGTCACAGTAGGAATAGAGGTGTAACTGAATGAGTTTTTCTGCTCTTAGAAGCAAGTATACAGCATACAATGTTTGTATAATGAGCAATTCATAATTCTCAGTATAAACACTCATATCCTTGAATGAAAGTGAAGGCCCCTGACACAGAAAAGGAAAAGAAAACTGCTCTGGTGCATTAGGAGTAGTTGTCAATTTTCTATTTTTAGCTTGTTGTTACAGCCTTCCTCAAAACTCAGTGAAAAGTAACAGCTCATCTGTGATAAACTCTAATTACACTGTATTCATTCATGCTGTTACCATTAATCATAAGAGCACAAAGGATTCCAAGCAGCCTGCTGGTCGAACACAAAAGAAGATCTGGATGTTGTTGCTAATTTGAAGTGCAGATCATCACTTGTTAGATTTTAAATTCCCTGGCTCTTTAGTGGTTTTTGAACTTTATGTGTTCAAGGCAATATATTTATATCTGTGCAATATGTCATTTTACATGTTGCCAGTTCTTCTTTTGATTGTAGTTGACAGCCCATTAGAATCTAAATCTAGCATGACATCTGTAAGAAGTACCTCTGGTTCAGATTGAGCACTCGTGGAAGTAGGCCAAATTTCTCCCAGAGGGAATGGTTATTTTCCCAAACCTCTTTAGTTTGTCTGGCATCACTGTAAGGCAGGGCTCAAATTTTTCAATGGAAAAAAAATAATGGGTCGCACTGGTGCGACCAACTGTTCAGTTAAAAAAAAAAAAAGTCTCCGCAACTCTGAAAGTCTCCGTGTGGTCAACAACAGACACACATTATGCCCATATCGTGGTCTAAACCAATCAGAGATAGTCAGGGGCGGGACCTCTCTGATTGGCCGTGGTCCAGATATTCCTGTAGTCCTTCGTGTGTACGTTTGAAAGTGAGGTGGATAGAGAGAGGTGAGTAGCTTAAATAAAGCGATATCGATTCATTAAATCCTGAATCGACTTTTAAATACAAATGTATTTTGCCAGAAACGCCAGAATCTCAGGTTAGAGCTCACAAAACTATTTCAACAACCACCAAACAGTAAAT
>VUQG01043029.1:0-12620 GCA_015106755.1 Etia nguti
AGAAGGTGAGGAAACACCACATAAAGGTTTGGAGTGATGACGCCTCTTTAGCCCTGCAGGGCTGCTTTGATTGTACAGACTGGTTGGTGTTTACAGAATCATCCAGAGACATTAATGAACTGACTGACATCTGTAGTCATATCTCCTTTTGCAGAGATATGATTATTCCTTCAAAAGTTGTGCATTTTTTCCTAATAACAAACCATGGTCTTCAAAAGCTCTTGTGAGGCTCACTCACGAAAGGAAAAAAGCTTTTATTGAAGGGAATATCTCTAAGGTAAGAGAAATTAGGAAGGAGATCAGATCTGAAATTTTTTTTAAAAAGCCAAAATTAAATACAAGGATAAGGTAGAGGCTGAGATGGGTAGCAATAACTTAAGGGTTGCCTGGGCAGGCATGAAACACATGACTGGTCACTGTTACAGTGACTGTAATAAGATAAGTCTCCGTGGTTTTAGTTCAGACTCTCAGTTAGCCAATGAGCTGAATAGATTTTATTTTAGATTTATAGATAGTTATAATTTTAGAAACACATTGGATTTCTTAAAAGAGAGCACCAGAGCCCCCCCCAGCTTTGTTCTTTGATGAAAGAAGGGTGGAAAATCTTTTTAAAATGACTAAGACTAATAAAGGTGCAGGTCCTGATAAGATATGTGGCCAGGTGCTTAGAACATGTGCTGAGCAATTATGCAGTATTTTTTATTATATCTTTCTTTTATCACTTCAGCAACAGAAGGTTCCAGAGGTATGGAAAAAATCAATTATTTCTCCAGTCGCTAAGACCACAAAACCTACATCATTAAATGCTTTTAGACCTGTTGCTTTAACATCTTTAGTCATGAAGTCCTTTGAAAAACTTATCAGGAAGGAGATCCTTCAGCAGGTAGAAAAGCTTATCGACCCACTACAATTTGCATACAGGCCTCGTAGAGGTGTTGATGATGCAGTGGTCACACATTTCCTATATCGCCATCTTGATGGCGCCAAAGCTCATGCTCGGATCTTATTTATCAATTTTTCTTCAGCTTTTAATACTATCCAGCCACATCTTTTAGCTGATAAACTTCTTAACCACTTTAAACTTGATTTTAATCAAGTTGGTTGGATTTTAGACTTTTTAACTGACAGATCTCAGTGTGTGAGAGTAAACGGCTGTTTTTCCAAACAGCTGAATTCTTCTACTGGCTCACCACAGGGTTGTTGTCTCTCTCCTCTACTGTATATTTTGTACACTAACGACTGTCGCAGTACACAGGCTAACAGGCATTTTATTAAATATGCAGATGACACAGTCATTGTAAGCTTCCTCCATGGTGAAGAGGATTCCCATTGGCCTGTTGTGGAGGAGTTTGTTTCGTGGTGTGATCAGTCATTTTTAAAGATCAACACCTTGAAAACCAAGGACATGGTTATTGACTTCAGGAAGACATCCCCCCATCCTGCACTACCAGTAGTAAAGGGTGCAGCCATTGAACTGGTGGACAGTTATAAGTATTTGGGGGTTGTTCTTGATAAGGCTCTGTCCTTTGAGTCACATTTTGATGCAACAGTGAAAAAGGTTCAACAATGACTGAACTTTTTACGGACACTGAAAGGTTTTAACGTTTCATCTGAAATGATGACGCTTTTTATAAAAGTTTTATTGAATCTGTTTTAATGTTTTGTATCATTGCTTGGTATGGTAATTTGTCTTTAAATTATAAGACCAGACTTAGTAACCTGGTTAAAGCGGCTGGTCAGGTTTCAGGGAGGTCTCAGGTCCAGCTTGTGGACTTTTATAACAGGCAGGGGGTGAGGAAGGCGACCTCTGTCATGTTGTGTTCAGAGAATCCTCTAATGATTTTCAGCTGTTTCCCTCAGGTCGTCAGTATAAAGTGCCGCAGTGAAGACCAAGCGACATAGAGTGTCTTTTGTACCTGTTGCTATCATCATTGTTAATAACACTAAACCATAAGTGTTGTTGCCATTGCACATTGCACTTTTTTGATGATAAAATTTGGGCTGTTTTCTCTGGGCTTTTGTGTGTGTGTGTGTGTGTGTGTGTGTGTTGTGTTTGTTTGTTTTTGTCTCTCTGTATGCACATACTGCAAATCAATTTCCCATTGGGGACAATAAAGTTACCATTACCAACCACCACATTTCTTGATGAGGAGCAGCTGTGTAGCACCTGGAACAAAGGCTACCAACTGATTTTAAAATACACAATAAATATTCAATAAATAATTAAACTTCTTGTGTGCAAATGTTCTTCATGTGCAAATCTATGATTAAAGTGCGATGCTAAATAAAGTGCTAGATAGGTGCTTTTAATAAAGTGAAATGTGCTCCTAAAGTGCTATACAAATTATAATATAAATAGTAGTAAGGGGGTCCTCTTCCTTAAAAAGCATACACAATAAAGAAAAGCTGATGTAATAAATTAAAGAATCTATCAGCACAAATTTTTAGGCTTAAACTGTATGAAGTAAGACGGACTGTCCTGTTACTATAAAACAAAGTTTTTGTTCAATCACAGAAAATTTCCTTTTTTTCTGTCATGTAATTTTTGATCTATGACGTAATTAGTTTGGTGTTGTATGACTGGCCATGAGGGAGGTCTTTTTCAGCAGGAAAAGCTGTAAAACTTATGGAAATGCAGTTAAAAGTCCAAATTTTACCCCCTCATCCACATTTCCAGATTCAAGTCTTTGCCCGGCTAATTCTGGGCCCCCAGCCTTATGTTTGACACTCCTGTTTTAGAGGATACCATTGAGGCTTAAAATTAAGACCATGCGGCAAAAAGTACGACAAAACCTACTTTTACTGATGTATGCAGACACTGAAATTATGACCGAGTCCAGAAACCAAAAGGTGACCACACGGCAGCTACAAGCGCTCAATGAAAGTAAAGCAGGTGAGCCACGAAAGGTTATTTACAATAAATGCATTTTTAAACAGACAGGAGTCGTCATTTTTAAAGTCACATCTCTTAGACTATAATACAACCAAATCTTAGAGGATAAACTTACATGATAAGATCCGTGTGTACAGATAATAATCCTTTGGGATTGGTTCCACAGTCAGGTGATTTTTCTTTTGTTATGCTAAAGGATTAATTAGGATTTATTAAGGTTTATTCTGGTTTTGTCAAGTTTAGTTTAAAACTGTCGTGGAATATTTACATTTTTAAAAAGAAACTGAATTACGTAAAAAAAACCATGGAATTTTTAAAAAAGCTTTTTTAATCATGAATTTGCCTCATCATCACTAATTGGAGCTGGTTCTGGTTCTCATACAGTGCTTTTGTACTCCTGCTTGCTTCTCCACCACAATCTCTGTAAGTCTGACCCAAGCTCCTCTGAAAAGCAAATCTCTCATTTCTTCTCAGCTAGCTGACTCATGTGTCCTATCAACTGTTCATTTAACCTCCGACCTCTTGCCAGAGCTCGAGGGCGTGGGCTAAAAGACCGTGCCAACACCAGAGAGTCCGAGGCTTTAACAACGCCAATATTATCTCATCAATCTGTGCATTACCTGAAACACACACGGTATAAAAGATGACTCAGAAGACCGCACACACGTGACCACAGCAAGAAAGTCTGCTGATGAGCGGCAAGAGCAGAGTAACCTAATCCCTTCCTCTAGTTTTGTTGCTGCTGTGACTCATCGCTGCTTGCTAAATATATTTTACATACTTGCTCGCACACACACGTGCATGGACACACACACACTTCGGCAGAGCGTGAGTCATGCCCCATCTAAGTGTGGCTCATTTGTCAGGCTGCTGTGAACAGAAATAGGAAAGAGGCAGAAATCTAAATGTCTCTCTTGACCCCTCTTCATCTGACAGTTCAATCTGCGATAAGACGAAAGGAGAGGTGGCGTGAGGCGTGACAGGAAGGAACCAGACGCAGAAATGGCGAGCTTCTGTTAAAGAAGGACAGAAAGAAGAGGAGCGGGAAGACAAATCGGCGAGCGTAGGCCGAGAGATGCTGTTGACTATAATGTTTCTCTCCCGCTCCCTCCCTCTCTCACACATGGTAGTCAGCAGCTGTTGGGGACACCGCTGTTGGTCTCTAAATTTAGCTCAACAGACTGAATGCACACGCAAACTTCCTTTAGCCTATTTTTCCTCCACTCAGGACGACTTTGCATCAGCTTCTCTCGCTTAAGCGCTCATTCCACGGAGACTTATCCGTACTTGCTCAAACCGGAAACCGAGTCTTAACCCTAAGATTTCATGGTTTGGCTTTCCTGTGGCCCAAATGGAAAGACCTCAGATCCCAGATTTATGAATATAGGCCTCACAATGTCTGTAATACAAAATCCTTCCATCGAATCAAACTCATCTTAGCAAAAAAAACCAAAAAACCCCCAAAACATGCACCTACACACACACCCACGCACACAGCAGCCGCTGTGCAAGTGTGTTCAGGATGTATTAAGCCTACACATCTTCCAGCATTACAGGGGTTTGAGTAGTTCATCTCCCACCCTCAGCACCCATTAACATTTACCCACCCACAATGCTACAGCAGAGAATGGGAGATTTCCAAGAACTGATGCTTCACAGAGAGAACGAGAGCAAAAGGCATAAAGAGTGATGAGATTAAGTGACTTAGACACAGAAAGAGAGTGAGAGAAGCAAAAAGCAGGACAAAGAGAGAAAGACAGAGAGCAGATCTGACGCCTGTAATATTTTCAGGAAACCTAGTTTCACACAACCCTCCCCCCTCCCAGAAAAATCTGGTGAAATCATCTGTATAATTCTAGAAAAGCTCAACAGAGGCTTAAACATTAATATGCCATGTCAATAATCACCATGTGAGGGGTTTCCAAAATATTATGCAGCCCATTTCTCAGCAAAAAGGGTTCCTGGAAGCAGTACAAGAGGAGCTGGCAGCAGACCGATAGGCGCAGAGGTGGATTTGTGACAAGAACATCCACCGTTTGATTCCCCAGTTCAGGGCAAATTTGGCAGGAGGAAATGACAGAGTATGAAAATATCAATGAAGTACGCTTTCTTTCTTTCCCCCAGCAGTGCACCATTTTTCATCCATGCCAGGTTCTCCGTTGGCCGCAGAGCTGCTTTCAAACATTTGGTCTTTAACAACCTTGAACTTTGGCTCCGAGCAGGTGAAACTGAAGCCTCAGATCACAAGCTTCTTTTGGGTTTTTTGAAACTCCAAAAATAATATGTGGAATACACAATGTTTACAGGAATACATACGTGTTTGGAAAAGCATATGTAGTGTCTAAGTTTTTAAATCTATCCGATTACCTGGGTGTACCGAGGGAAAGAGTCTCCCTGTGGTGTCCCTCAGGGTTTAGTACTCGGCCCTCTCCTGTTCATCTTGTGTATTCTCATTCATCATCACATTCACTGCTAATGCAACTCATTCCACCCTGACCAACCACTTTACTGAAAGTAAATGATGGAGAAGAGTCCCCTGTGAATCCAATATGCCAAAGGTCCACACACCTTCAGATTTAGAGTCATTTTTGGACACGTTCCGACCACAGGAACTTTGTCACATTTTTAAATATATCTTAGAGGAAGTCCTCCTTTTATGTGAGTCTACACATAAAGTAAAGAACTGGAAACTAAAAGTTCTTATTTCCCTGTTGCGTGGGGGGTGATATTAAGCGATACTACAGGGTAAACAGGCACTACAGAGACATCTTTGATAACGCCAATCCATGAGGAACAGTCTAGACCGGTGGCGTCAAAAGGCTGGCCCCAAAGGATCCGATCTACCTGCGCAGAGGAACAGGGCTTCTCTCTGCATTTGCAAAAAAACCTCCCCAGCACTTTCTCTCACTTTATAAAGCTATCGAGACGGAAAATGACACTGAAACATGATTTCAACCACAACGGCTCTGAGGTGTCAGATGCTATCCTTTGCCACAGACTGGCACAGTCTGGTAAGGAGAGCACAGAGGGTTCATCGGCTGGGTATTTCCCCCACCATCAGGGTGCTGGTGCCCATTCTAAAACCAGCTGGATCCAGTAACATTAAAGGCTTTGTGAAGGGTCAACGTAAGAAATAAATCAATCAAGTTCCTCCAGACTTTCTTGCTACAGAAATCACACCAACATCTGCTGGCAATGGGGAAAGCTCCGTCTAAGCTCAGTGCTCCTTGTATTCTTACTACTTACAAGTCACTTGTAATGTTATGCTATACAACTTAAAAGAGAATAAAACAGGATCAAACAGGTTCTACTAACCACACATCTCACATTTCAAGTGTTATCACAAAACCCATGACACACAACCACCACTCAACTCTGATCTCGGTTTCCTCCAGGTTGTTGTGGTTGTAGTCTAGCTGCCAGCTGGAAGCTATGCTTACAGAGCATCATACTGGCATTCCTGTTACCACTGGAAAGGCAAACATGGGAAGAAAAAAAAACACCCTGAAATTCACGCAGATCTCAGGGGAGCATCCCAGTGGGTAGTCATCCTCAGGGATTCCCCAGAGCTCCCTTTGAAACCTCGCTTTAAAAAAAACAAAAAATAAAACCCATCTAAATCCAGTCATAACACTACCTCTGTCACTTCTGCTTTCACGTTTGTTTATTACTTTGCTTTGTTGTATTTTATAGGACGCAGGAAAGCACATGAAACTCTGAAAAGCACAGAAACTGAGCCCACACACACAGTGATACCGGTGATCTTCTGTTCTTGACGTGTGGGTCACTCACCATGGGAAATAGTTGATCCGTACCCTGTTCTTGTAAACCACAATTCCAGCAGACATCACCCCGATGAGAATCTCTGTGTTACTCTGGTCCTGAGGAGAGCAGAGTGGGACAGGTGAAAGAGCGCGTGGTGAAGGCGGAGGCAGATGAGGAGACAAACAGATAGCTGGGAGGCAGGAGGAGAGTAAACAGGCTTCCTCACTGATGTAAACCAAGTATGTGTTCCTAAATCTGACTCGGAGTCACAGTTTTATACTGAGCTTCACAATTATAGCTCTCATACGCATTTCATATTTTAACTTTAATTCTGCCCATCACATTTAATCCATGCTCGAGTCCCGTTTGTACATCCCATAATAACACAGCTGAAAAATAACTGCTCTCATTTCCTTCGGCAGCTGGAGCTCCACTCTCTACTGCCTCAGCTAGAAATTACAACAGGCTAGAGCAGCTCTTAAGTTAGCATAGGAGTGTTTTGCCTCACTGTAAGCGTTGCTGTGAAGTGGAACTACATAAGTACAACAGAATGCAGATTAATTAGTCAGGAAGCTCGAGGATAAAAAGGACTGCATCACAAATATGGATCAAATGCTGGTTTTCCTGCTCTGCTTCTATCTGTTGGTGTCATGATGACAGCTGAATGCCAATGTGTGGCATTTCTGCAGGGTGTGGGCATCAACGTCAGCTGTACACACTGCAGCTCCACAGACCTGATCTCAGTCCCAGCACAGACGTGCTTGGCTCCGTGAAAACAGTGTACGAACCACGTTGTGACAGCGGGGAAGGGGGAAACCTTTTACAGATTAAAACGTCTTGATATCAGTTTTGAGCACAACGGCTCAGGGTGGGTCTGGACTCCGGATTATCACCTAACTGCTTGCGGTTCTCGTGGGGGGGAGGGGAAAGAAGCAAGACAGCTAGAGTGAGATCACAGACAGTGGACGAGTCTAACAGGCCTCCAAGCTTTGGTGGAATTAAAAAATAAATAAAAATGTTGCAGAAGATAAACCGTAATGCTCCAGAAGCAAGGAAAAACTCTTTGTAACACAGTCTTTAACACACAGGCGTTAACAGACTTACCCTTGCATAGTGCAGCTCTACCCCATAGAGCTCCAGCGTGCGTGCTGTGTTCAGATAATTAAACTCTGACTCGGCCGGAGATAGACCGCTGAGAGAGAGAGAGAGGGGAAAAAATAGAAAGAGTGAGAGAGGGTGAAGCAGCCGTCGGGAGGCTGTGCGGAGCAGCGACGACGACACGGTGTGTGTTAGACATATGGAGACGGAAAATACACAAAGAAAGAAAAGCAGCAAACAAAACAGGCAGGCAGAAGGGAAAGGTCATTAAACCTGCAGCTTGTGATCCATATGTGACTGTATGCTTTTATACAGGGACAGTAATCAGTCTTACACATTTCTACTTCTACCATGACAATATTTGGCAACACTTTATAATAAGGGCCCATAACTAACAGTGTAACACCCCTGTAATCAAATTACAAGTAATTAAATTTACCGTTCGAGTGATGCATGAGTAATTTTAAGCATTGCATAACTACAGGTATTTTACAGACACCAATTATGCCCCAAGTGATTTTAAGTATTGCATAATTTCTTGATAATCTTGCAGAAGAACAAACAATATTTCCCCATCTTTCATCGTAACTGTACTCTATGGTACAGTATTATGGATTAACCTTAGCTTAACCTCGCCTAACTTCCAGGTACATTACAGGAAAGGAGACACTCCTTTCTGTACACTCCTTTTGTGACTTTAGTTTGAACAGTGATTGTGAAAGGAAAATAAATTAAGCTAGACTTGGCTCCATCGTTATAAGATCACGTGGGACTGCAAATTATGATGGTATTTTTCACGTGTATTTGGTCAAATAAAAACACAGCTGGATATTAGAACATGCATCACGCACGTCAACATAATGAATCTTAAAAATGTTAAAAAAAAATGAAGGTTTAAAAATTTATCAGTTTCCCCTCAAAACCCAACTTGTTACCTCCTCATTCTACTGTACCTACTTTTACGTGTTTTTAGGTAAATATAATTACAGTTTAATTTCAAATAAATAACAATTAAATTTGATTTAATTACACGGGAATCACGCCCTTAGTCGCGGCCCGTAATGTAAAGTATGAAGGTGTAGGTGCTGAAAATGAACATGAAGAACCAATTTTCTATTTTACGCCTCCACATGCAGGAACCTGTACCAAATCACAGATGTGTTTCAGAGTGTCTCAGCGTACCTGTGCTGCTGGTGATGTTTGGCGACCTCTTTGTGAAAGTCTTGAGGGGGGTTTGGGATAAAGGAGTACTCAGACAGATAGCCCGAACTATGCTCTGCTTCACTGTAGTCCCCCAACTCAGCTAGAAAGAGAAGAGAGACACACGTTAGGCTTCAGGATGCTCAGTTTTTCCCATTCTTGGCTCAGACATATTCATCTGCGGCAGTGGATATATCTGTCTATTGTTATCTAGCCCCACCCAACTGCTAATCAAACCTTTTGTTTGGGAGGGGCAGCCAATCAGGAACAAGTTGGCAAAAGAGTTTGTTTCAAGACCAATAAGAATTATTTTGAACACTTAATCATGCAAAGCTAATTTAGTGGAGTCACTAACTGTAAGTACTAACTGATCACTTAGTTTTACAACACATCCAGAGGATGTGTGTTAACAACATCAGATTCCTCATGATTTAATAAAATGACCTCATCATTCGGTGGGATGTTGGATGTAATTGTGGGAGTGGGTCTGCATGTGTCTGGAGATTTAAAGCAGCGCTTCAGGCAGCACAACCCTATTACCTTTATGTTATCAGAACTGATGAGACCCTTCAAGTCTGAACATAAACTAATATTGTCCAACACAGTTTATCCCCACCACAGGCCAACCAGCTGGCACATGGGAATATACAGACTCGGACCTCAACATCAGTGGATCAGTGTGGGATCGTCTTGACAGAGAACGACGCGTAAAATATCTTAAAGTGACCTTCTTTTCTGTTATATGCACTGTCACAATTGGGGTTTCATACTAAACACATTAAACTAAGTGTGTGAAGAACTAATGCTCTGCCTCTGAGCACAGAAACCCCACCCACCAGATGTTTCAATATTCTGTCAGGAGGAGCAGCCAATCAGAAGAGCGGTGAGGGAGTCGTTACAAAACATAAGTAACAGATGAGTGCAATAATAACTGTCAGATCTCTGATAGCTTTCAGAGCGCTCTAAGATGAAGAGCTCAAAGTGAATTCAGCGAGCTCACTAGCTCAAAACCATCAAATCGCTCAAGCAGTCTCTCGACTAACCTACAAACCTGGTGGCCTGAGCATATTGACCAACCAATCAATTCCAGCTCACCCCTTTATTGATGTGTACACACCACCAGGGACGCATGTGTGTGCGGTCAATAGCTCTCGTTTCATACAGTAGTTTAAGGTTGGTTTTATTTTAAGCTGCAGTTATTTCTTTACCAAGGTTCAACGCTAAGGTCAATGAACCTCAAAGACTCATCAACCCGATCTTTCTTTGTGGATCCGTCTCTCAAAGTGAAACCCATACTCGGCTGCACGTGGGCTCAAAGTGGGAGATACTAGCTTGAGCTCAAGGGTCCTTATAATGATGCTACTGATGACTTTCCTCATGTTGCAGGTAATTTAATAGAAGTGTGTATATGTCAATGTGGATACTTGTGTTTTTTACAAGTGATACATTGCGGTAAGATTAGGATGACATTCAAATTCAAATTCTTTTGAACTTTGATTTTTAAATTAGAACAGGGTTACTTTTGGGTTCCAGGGAGTAATTTTTTGCCTTTTTTTCTTTCAGAGTCCAAGCTTTGGTGTTAGATTTTGAGCTGTGAGTACGGCATTTGGGGTGAGCTAACTGAATTAGCAACATAACAGCTGCTTCAAACAGTTTTTCCCAAAAGTGAACATGTATCTTCATAATCTATGTTCGCGCTGAGCGACGTGACAACACAGACCCAGCTACACTCTGTATGTGTGTGTGTGTGTGTGTGTAAAAGCAGTAGCAGTGTGATTCAGCTAGACTAGGCCAAATCTGCTCTGTGACCTACATACTGAAGCTGAGGATATTCCCAGCAAAACATGTGATAGAGGAAGAGCGCTGAAAGAAAGAGGGAGGCAGAGCAGAGCGGAACGAGGTAAGAGAGGGGGTTTACGAGCACATAAATCGGGGGAGGAGGGGCTGAACATCCACTGCAATGGCCTAGTCTGCAGGTCTGCGTGGATAGTAATGAACAGGTTGCAATCAGTGGGTTTTACAGTTATAGTGGTTAAATGAGGCTCCAGAAGAGCTAAAGTAAGGCACAAGGAAATCACATCAAGCCAAGCGCAGGAGTGGATTTAACAGATCTGATTAGATAGTAAAACGTGATTATTATTTAATTTTTTTATATCAAATTCCCTTGAGAGTGGTTGGATTTGAAATGCTGTTAGTGACTGAGTCCTATGTGCTTTATTGCCTAAACTTTGATTTACAGTTGTGCTGAACCTCTGCTTTGCTGTTGGCAGCAGAGCATCTGCTTTGCTGTGCCATCACCAGTGAAACTGAGCTAACTGTGTTGGACCTGAAGCTAATAAATATTGAACAACAGTTAGTGAAATGCATGAAAGGGTGAAGCGACTGAGTCTACGCACGCATCACCAGAGCAATGAAAACCAGAAAATAGCCTGGTCCCACTGGCAGTGTACTGACTATTGCATCAGCATTCTAAGCAAGCTCTATACAGTTACGTCCTACTATATCTTATTTAATGGAGCGTGCTAATAAGTGTTTGCTGTATATAAAACCACCAAGCTGACTGTTACAGCTGCTGCAACAGTACATTAGCACATGACACTAGAGGTTTCCACGTGAGACAATCTTGAGTGACGGCCGAGTATCTACAGGATCCACGCCAACGTTCTCTTGAATTCATCGGTTGCTTCCATCCATCAGCACTTCGTAGGACGGTCGAGAGGTAGAAGATGTACAAACCACAATGCAGATATCAGAGGTTCCTGTGTTGCCTGGTTGACTTCCTGAACTCTTTTGGGTGCTCCATAGTTGACTCCATCCAGCCGGGCTCTGAGGTTGTTACTGAGTGGCCGTGTCTCTGAGCCATGCAGTATTACAGACGTGGACATCGGCTTCTCTGGGACTGATCTGTTTCCATTGTGGTTTCCGTATAACCTCCATGTCTCCAGCAGCTCGTTTACCATCAGCTTCTTGTTTAAGGTCATCAGTTTCTGAGATGAGGAAACTCAGGTATGCAATCACCACAGAGTCCTTTCCACTATCTGGTATTTCTCTCAATTCAATTAATTTAAGGCCCTCTTTAAAATGGAGCCTGAACTGCGTCAAAACACACGATCACAGAGCCTAAAATGCTCTCACATGGCACATGACACAGAAACGCAATAACAAAGAAAAATCCTTTAAAACTGGGGCAGCACATCGGGGGAGATGGTGAAGAAAGAAAAACCTTCAGGTAATACATTTAATGTTGAGAGTCAAGTTTATATATTCTCCCGGTTTGATGCACCTGCAGCGTCTCAGAGTGGACCGAGCTGATGCCGTTGCAGAGAAACGCCGTCACCGCAGGCTCTCTCACCACTTTCACCCCTGCATGTTATTTATGAGCAGCCATTTTTGCAAAAAGAAGCCACAATCTCATCGAATATTTATACCACTGGTGTTAATATCAAATATCAGCACGTGGCTTAATTGAAATGTAATGGCTTCAGAGCAGCAGTTATAAATGCACTCAGGCAACCACAGTCATTACATTTAAGAGCGTGTGCAGCTAAAGAGAATCCTAATGAATTGCCTTTCCATTGTTAAGTAGAGCGGGAGCACCGAGGGAGTGCCACTTACATTGTACGGCGTAGGAAGCCAGCAGCGCGGCTGTGTTGTGAGGACAGGG
>VUQG01043035.1:0-12800 GCA_015106755.1 Etia nguti
ACCAGACACTTTGTGGAACGCGAGTTCTATGTAGACGATGGTCTTGTTTCCACATCTACAGAGGAAGAGGCAATTTCTCTGCTACAGAAAACCCAAGCATCTCTCTTTGAGTCAAACCTGGGACTGCACAAGATCACGTCCAACAGCGTTGATGTCTTGAAAGCCTTTCCTGCAGGAGATCATGCTAAGGGCATTAAAGATCTTTACTTGGATGGAAACGCAGTGACCACACAGCAAAGCCTTGGAATGAGTTGGGATGTTAAAAGGGACACATTCACCTTCCAAGTGTCAGTCAGTGACAAGCCGTTCACACGACGTGGGATTCTCTCCACCATAAACAGTCTTTTTGACCCGCTTCGTCACTCCTGTGACCATTCAAGGCAAGTCATTGCTGAGAGAGCTGACCTTAGATGGAACTGACTGGGACAGTCCACTCCCTCAGGACAAATGTAAGGTTTGGGAGACATGGAAAAATTCGCTTCAAGAACTGCAACATCTTCATATCCCTCGAGCCTATACCACCACCTCCTGTTCCAATGCCAGTCGTAAAGAGATATGCATCTTTTCAGATGCTTCAACCAAAGTGATTGGTGCGGTGCCGTACCTCAAGACAACAGATGCAAATGACCAGATTCATGTGGGCTTCATTCTTGGGAAAGCTAGACTTGCACCACCAACTGAACCTACTGTACCAAGACTGGAGCTGTGTGCGGCAGTGCTAGCCGTAGAAATTGCTGAGTTTATCGTTCAAGAGATCGATATACAAATTTATGCAGTCACCTTCTACTGTGACAGTAAAGTGGTGCTGGGCTACATTCATAATCAGTCCAAATGTTTCTATGTGTATGTCCACAACGGGGTCCAGAGAATCCGCTAGTCCACACAACTTAATCAGTGGAGGTATGTACCTACGGAGCATAACCCACCTCTTCGTTCATCAACTCCTTGAGAAGATTCTTTGCAATCCAAGGTCCTTCTGAACACCTATACTCAGACTGTGGAACAAATTTCGTTGGTGCTTGCAAAGAGTTGGAGTTCCAGAAAGTTGTGTCAGAGTCAGAAGTTCAGAGGTACACCAACAATCACGGATGTACATGGCATTTCAATTCACTTCACTCCTCACACATGGGCGGTGCGTGGGAGCGCATGATAGGAGTGGCAAGGAGAATCCTAGACGCGATGCTGATGCATACTTGCTCCTCCAGCTTGACCCACGAAGTCCTGTGCACCCTGATGGCAGAGGTGACGGCCATCATCAACTCCAGACCGCTTGTGTCTGTCTCAACAGATCCAGACATCCCTCAGATACTTACCCCAGCAATGCTTCTCACTCAGAAGCAGAGTGTTCCACCTCCCCCAGGGACGTTCACTGCAAAGGACCTGTATAAGCAAAAGTGGCGCCAAGTGCAAAGATTGCCTGACCAATTCTGGAATCGTTGGAAACGCGAATACTTGCAGACACTACAACTTCATTGTAAATGACAAGAGTCCAGCCCAAACATCGAAACAGGTGATGTCGTCTTGGTGAAAGATGATCGTACATGCCGGAACGATTTCAGTTTCAGGAAGTGAGAGGAAGTCAGCCATTTTGTTCAGTTCCTAGCGGATCACATGTTGTGAAGTTTATCCACCGAAATCTGCCTTTTGTTTGTGCCATCGACACCACCATCTGTAAGTTTCATTTGTATCGAATTGTAGGATTATATTTTATGTATATTTTGGTGTAGATATTTGCTGTAGATGAATGCTTTGGCAGTTGTGTGCTAACGCTAATGTGTGTGTATTGGAATCCAGTTTTGTGGCGCTAATGATTCTAAGTCAATTGTAGCTATGTCATTTGTATTTCAGTTTTACTCCATGAGGAAATACGTACTAATTAAAAACATCCTGACTTTGCGCGTTATTTCAAGTGGAGTTAGGCAACTGCTGAATTGTGTAGCACACACACAAGGAGAGCAGGATATGAGGTTTAACCTGAGATTCTGGTGTTTCTGGCAAAATACATTTATATTTAAAAATCGATTCAGGATTTCAATGAATCGATGTCACCCTATTTAAGCTAGAATCGATTTTAATCGGAAAATCAATAATCAAAATAATAATCAAAACCCACCCCTAATTTCTGGTATGGATCCCATCATACATATCTGACAGACACCTCAGAATGTAATATTACCTCGATGTCGTTATCATTACTCCTAATATGTGGGATGCCTCAGAGCTTAATCATTGGTCCAGTTCTTCTTTCTTATTATACACGCTATTGCCAAAAGTATTCAATAATCTGTCTTCACATGCATATGAAGTTTATAGTGTCAGCCCACTCTTAATCCATAGGATTTAATATGCCCACTCTTTGCAGCTATAACAGCTTAAACTCTTCTGGGAAGGCTTTCCGGAAGGGTTAGGAGTGTGTTTATGGGAATATTTGACCATTCTTACAGAAGTGCATTTGTGAGATCAGACACTGATATTGGCCAAGAAGGCCTGCTCTAATTCATCCCAAAGGTGTTCAAATGTCCAAAATGTCTTGGTATGATGAAGTATTAAGAGTTTCCAATCCCCTACGATCCCACACTATAATCCGGCCTCCACCAAACTTTAACGTGTCAGCATGCAGTCAGACAAGTACCGTTCTGCTGTCAGCTACCAAGTCCAGACTCATCCTTTGGGTTGCCAGATGGTGAAGCATAATTCGTCACTCCAGAGAACACATCTCCACTGCTTTAGAATCCAGTGGTGGTGTGCTTTTCACCGCTGTGTCCGAACCTTTGTATTACATTTAGATTGTAGCTCCTAAACTTTGGAACAACCTTACTCGTCGAATCAGGTCAGCTCACACTGAACGCTTCTACCAGTTCTTTGAAATAAACCATAAAGTCATTTAAATCTCCTTTCTTCTCCATTCTGATAATCATTAGGTGATTTCATCAGGTCTCTTGAGCAGGTCTGCATGCCTAAATGCAATGAGTTGCTTTCATGTGATTAGCTGATAGATAGTTGTGTTAATGAGCACTTGAACAGATGTAACTACAAAGTGGCTGATGAGCATATACCTGTGGTTTTATCATTCCACAAAGGTATTGTAAAAGCTCGCATTATCACTATTGCATGTAACTTAAACCTGAAAGGCCTCTTTTTCTTTGTTCACAAGATAGATGCGAAGGGCACAGAAAGCAATCATAAGCCCTGATAATGAATAGTGACAAAGGAGGTTGTTGTTTGTGCACTTCAATAATGGGAATGACACAGCATTTTCAATCTTTCTAAACAAGAAATTGGAATCCAAGCCACATTTCCCCCACTCTGCTGGCTCCCAACTGGTAAAAAGGCAACACTGACAAAGACCACAGGAGATAAAATGGAGGCCAGTGTGTGCTAATGTGATGCCTCACGGCTCCATGCAGTGTGCCTGCTTTTTCTCTCCCTCTCTCTCTTTGTTTTTCTCTCCCCCTCTGAGAATGTGTGTTTGTGTTTGTGTGCATTGGCATTGGAGTCAAGGTCGATGATACACAGTAGGTGCAATGTTTGTTGTGTTCCCTGATTGCCCCTCTCCCAATTAGCCACTTGAGCGGCTGCTGTCCATTTGGATGTGTTGTGTCCAGGAGTGTGTTCGCAGGGCTTGCCATGGTCTAGCTACGACTACTTTAGACCTCATTAACTTCTTGAATGGCAGCCTGACTTTGGCACCTGACTAATGCAGTTTTTTACTGCTCCATAAGAGCACCGCTGTGGGGCAATAGAACAGATGACCTTCTGCAAATAACTGTGTGGGAAGCCGGCCACATTCTCTTAACAGCATTTTCCCCTTGACACCCACAAAAACCATCTTCGTTACCCAGCAATGAACCACCCTTTCTTTTTAGACCATCATCAAACCATGTTTAATCCTTCAGAGGAACTCATAAGGTGACTTTTTTTATGGAAGTGCAATTTAGTCAATGAAACCTAGTATATGATATCTTCTAAGCAGTAGCGTTCTATCAGGACCAACAGAGCAAGCAGTGCTTGCTTAGCTAATTCTAAAAACAAACATCAATTAGAGAAATCGCTTCCACTCTCAACCCATTTCTTTCCAAGCTCCTTAGATTGCCATGACCTGGATGACTGAGAACCTTCACAGACATCCATTTATCCATTTTCTTATCACTTATCTGGGGCCGAGAAGCAGGGAAACAGCCTAAGCAGAGAAACCCAGATCTCCCTCATCCTAGCCACCTCGCCCAGCTAACCTGGGGAACACCTCCCCAGGCCAGCCAAGAGATATAGTCTCTCCAGTGTGTCCTAGGTCTGCCGTCGGGCCTCCTCGCTTCAAATTTTCCAAAACAAAAAATAGACCCCCTTGGATGGACTGTGACCTTTTGTGTTACAAAAGGATTCAAATTTATAATGATTTTTTAATAAACATAATTTAATTCATAATTTATTTAGCTGGAACATCTTGAGTGCACATAAAGAATGCATAACTTTTTTTTAAGTCAGTGCATTATTGCAAGCAAGGTTCCTTTTAGTGTTTCCCAGTGTAGCTATGTTCATTGCTATGCACTATAATTGGAATTCGCACACAATGACACTATGTAGCAAATGAGAAGGAGAACAATTTC
Source organism: Etia nguti (assembly GCA_015106755.1). Lineage (NCBI taxonomy): Eukaryota > Metazoa > Chordata > Actinopteri > Cichliformes > Cichlidae > Etia > Etia nguti. Next base: position 4,605 of record VUQG01043035.1, read on the forward strand.
ATGACACTAACAAAAGAGCATGATAATTTATTTGTGCTCAGGTCCGTTAAGCTGAATAAGTGGACGAGGTTCTATCTTCTCCTTGACTCCCAACTGACACAATGAAAAGGGGAATCATTCCCAAGGGACAATTAGCAGATTGAGTATGCATCATGAACAGTGATGTGTATCCTTTGCATGGACAGTGTTCCTGCGGGCAAGTGTATGCAGTTCATTACAGAGATGACTGGCCTGCAGCAACCATCGGCAACACCAACGCAGGGAAACAGCCTAAGCAGAGGCACACACACACACACACAAAACTACTGTAAATATACGTACACGTTAAAAAAACGTTTGGGATCAGTAGTGTGGAGATGCTTGTTAGTGCCAAATGAGGTTTAACTACAAAGATGCAGTGGTGGAATGTAAGAGCATTTACTCATGTAATGTATATGAGTACAATGGCATTGCACTTGCTTTAACTTATTATTAAGTACATTTGAAATATGGAGTGTAAAAGCTATTGAATAATGCCCCCATCTTTACCTATAACCAGGGATGGCAAGAACAAATATGAGGAGCTTGTACTTACGATATCAACATATGATGATTTTATTCAACGTGATGCACTGCTGTTATTTAAACATGCCAACAGTATGAAGTCATTTAAGTTCGTCAACCTTAAAAATAAGAAGAATGTACAGTAACGTAGTACTGGTAGTAATATGAATCAAATCGTCATAGGAGAGAGGGAGCATGGTACTGCACAATAGTTGTCAAATTGATTGTAGTGGATTTTTAGTCTGGACTATATTGTTATTAATTCTTAAATGTAGTGTTTTTTTCTGAATAGGGATAAATTAAGTAGAGAATTTAGACTATCACACAGGAAATAAAATCAGGATTATTTTTAAAGTTTCAGGTTGAATTTATCATCAAAATTATTTTTCTTTAGAGGCAGTGAAAAAACTCACAATAAATACTTACCAACCAAAATCTACATTCAGCTATTTCCTGGATAAATACAGAAAGTATTTAAAAACTATTAAAGACGTTGCCACAAATAAGGTATGTAAGGTCTACTAAATAAACTATTTGTACTACAAATTGGAAAAATCATCAGCAATCAAAAACTTATGTTCATCATTGCAGAGCATAACACTCAGACGGTCTAATCCATGTGTTTATTTACTGTGTGTGTACTGTGATTAAGGACGTTCCCTTAGATTACACCCTTCAGACCTCCAGCCCTAGCAAAATCAATTCATCAGGCAAAGACCACTACTCCAGGCTCCATACTGACATCTGAATATACTTTTTTGAATAGCCATACACTCACAGTCCATCCTCAGAAAGTCATTGAGCAGCTGGAAGAGAGGAAAACTGTCCCAGCTGTCAGGTGGCTGAACTTCAAGAGCTGCATCCATTTCGGTCGAATAGAGACACATGAAGGTCTCAGCGTGCTCCACCATCAGATCTGACCACCATGCAAAGGCCTTCAGATGGAAAGAGGGGAAGAGAGAGGGGGGGGAAAGTAAGAGGTAAGAAAATTAAGGAGTTGAGAGTGTAAGAAGACAGTTAATGCAGTGTGAGTGTCCCCATTGGACACATCTTTGAGAATCTTAACAGTTTGAGATAGACCACTGGAGTTGTATTTCATCCTTAGCCTCTACAGGAAATGAGATTCAAAGGCTCTCACTCACTTTTCATCATATGAAATCAAGTTGTCGCCTCAGCGACTTTACTGCACAATCTCCAGGGAGGGATTCTTCACCACTCGGAACAGAAACACCAAGAGTTGGGTATGGAAAAAAATCACATGCTTTTCTGTTGTCCCGCAGAGGAAACAGCAGCAGCTCCTTGACAGACTTGGCAGGGACCTACTTAAACACTCACCCGCAGCTTCTTCAGCAAGTCAATCAGAAGAAAGGAGCTATTGAACTGTGCCACACTTGTATCTCCCCATCAAATATGTGCAGTGCAGTGACTGTTTGGGACCTGGCTACTCTCATCAAACACACTGGCTTTTCTTCAGGCAGCCTTACTCTTGCCAGGCCTTTTAAGAGGGACCCTGAAGATCCAGTGTTTGACTATTTAAATTCAAGCTTTTAACACTGTAATTTGAATGTACCCTCTGGTACTGGAAGTGGTGTGGGAGGGTGGTATACTGGGAGCAGTAGCAGTGGATAAATCACATTCAGCTAGTGCCAGTCATTGTTTTTGTAATGATCAGTCTTTTTATTACCAAAAAAAAAAAGGATTCCCATGCAAATTTTGTAAGCGTACTCACTTATAAAGAAATGAACAGGCTCTAATTTTGTTTGTTTCATTTTAATGAGGAGAGACAGATTATCAACCAAAAATACTAGGAAATAAACACATAAGATGAAAAAATCATTTGCATCTCATTGAGTCAACTAAGTGTTTGATTCCCAAGAAAACATAACTTACTACTTGGTGGAGAAACTCCTGTTGGCAAGCACAGTGGTAAGACATTTGCTGTAGTTGGTCACCAAGTGGGAATTTTGACCCACTCCTCTTTAGAGAAACTCTCCAAATCCTTTAGGTTTCTGGGCTGCCACATGGGAACTCAAAGCTTAAGATCCCTCCACAAATTTCCTATAGGCCTGAGGTCCTCCAAGATTTTCATGCCCCCACCCATTGGCCCCTCAAAATTAAAAATGAACCTGTGCATGTGCCTTTGCGAGAGGTGTTGATGGGCCCCCCACCTTGAGGCAAGATCTTGCATGAAGCTAAAGTCAGAGGGCAACTGATGATCATTTTATGTTTTTGTCATTTCCAGATAACCGTACCAAAAGTTGTCACTTTCTCACCAAGCTTCTGCTGATGCCTTGTGCAGGTCTACAGTCTTGACATCCTTTGACAGCTCTTTGATCTTGCCCATCGTGGAGGAGAGGTGCTTTATACATATAAGGTGTAATCTATGTGCCATATGGCCACACAGTCATAATGCTAGCTAGAATTCTGACTGGATTGTGCTTGGGTTTCACCACAAAGTACTAAATTGTCTTTTGCTTGGAGATCAAATACTTATTTTTACTGTCAATGACATGAAGAATAATTTAAAACTTTTATGTAATGCGTGTTCTTCTTCTTTCTTTTGTTTTTTTTTACATTCTCTCTACTACCATAAAACTACAATAAAACTAAAGACTGTTCATTTGGGGCGCATGGACTTTTTATGAAGTAGTATTAGTGCCACATTAAGAAAAAAAAAAGATCATTTTGAGAATAAAGTTGAAGTTTCAAGATTAAAGTTGTAATTTTGTTTCAGAAAAAATTGAAATCTGGACATTAAAATTGTTTCAGACAAACTGCCATGGCTGCTATAACCTCTACAAAATGCCTTGTGTAGATGAGTTAGTGAAACAAATTGATCAGCCTTTGTGTCTTGTGATACAACATAGATACTCTTCACTACACAAGGGTGTAATCATCGACATCCTTCCATCTGTCCACTGCTAGAAATTTAATTTTGAACTAATCCATTCTTTCACATTTGCGTGTTTTTATCCTTCTGCCCAGATGCAGCATTGTCCACCATCCTTTCAGTGTCCTTTTACTTACCACATCGTGTTTATGTGCTAATAGACAAATAATTTCCTTGTAACCAAAACTAATTCTGAAGAAGAATGTAACCATCTACACAAGGCATTTTGTGGAGGGTATAGCAGCTGTGGCAGTTTGTTTGAAACAACATCTCCACATTTCAACTATTTTCTTAACATACTCTTTGGACTTTTTTCACAAAATAGTTTTAAAAAACTGCTGTGGTTTTTCAATTATTTTTTTATAACTTAACTCTAGTTATTAGGATTAGAGTGTAAAGTCTAAGTCAAGTTAAAGCTGGTGATTACATGAGAGGAAAATCAACCCTAATTCCAAAGCAAGGGTGCTGTGTATCTCATAAACTTATATTTTATCCACAAAATAACATGGAAAACATATCAAATGAAAATGTACCACTAAGAAAAATATAGGCTGATTAAGAATTTGGTCACAACAACATGTCTCAGAAAAGCTGGGAGAGGGGGATTTTTATCACTTCAGCATCCCATCTCCTTTTAACAATAGTCAGTAAACATGTGGGACCTCAAGAGACAAATTTCCGGACTTTTGGGAGAGGAATGTTACGCCATTCCTGTCTAATGAGATGCTAGGTGTTTGACACTCCTGAGTCTCTCGGGACTCTTCAGATATGTTATTGGAATAGATGGAGCATGCAGTTTAACATTGTCTTGCTGAAATGCTTGAAGGCTTTCCCTGAACGAGATGCTTCCAGGATGGGAGCATATGGCACCGAAAACAAACATATAAACTAACAAACAAACAAAAAGTCTACACAAATTCCTGGCTTTAACTAATTTAATTATATGTATATTTTTCATATAATAGTGCAAAGTACGATGTGAGATGTTACATTTAATGTAATCTGGTCAAATAAATGTACTTGATTGGTATACATTCAGTTTATACCAAGTATACTTTTCTTAATGATTAATTATTTAAATAAATTCACTTTTGAATTGCTATATTTCAGGTGTATTTTACTCAAAGATAATTGTTTCGTGTTTATTGAGGGTAAAGAATCAGTTTTTAAGTGACTGCTCTAAATCTTGGATATACTTTCAGCATTGATGTCACCAGTTACCATGGGCAATAATCTACTCCCATACCATCAGATGTGCAGACTTTTGAACTCCTCACCTATAAAAAAGCCGTATGGTCCCTGTGCTATTTTTTTCCAAGAGGTTGAGGTGCCCACATTTGATTCATCTGACCACAGAATAGTTTTCCAGTTTGGTTTAGTCCATTTTAAATTAGCTTAGGCCCAGAGACTTCCTGAATGATGTTTACATGTGGCTTCTAGTTTTTATGATAAAGCTTTAATGACATTTGTGTTTGACACTGTGAACCATGCTCACAGACAATTATTCCTGAAAGTGTAGCAGAGTCCACTCAGTGATTTCCATACAGAATCTGCTTGTTCTTAATGCCTGAGACCTGAAGGTCATGGTTAGCCAATACTGATTTTTGGCCTTAAGACTCTAAATATTTTAATGTTACTGTATATTCAACATTCTCACAATTTATACTATTATATTTTTTAATTTACATTTTGCACAGCATCCTAAAGTTTGGAGAATTAGGGTTGTACATGGATAAACCAGGATCAAAAACTTAAGTGAAAATAAACTTGTAACAGAATATTTCGACATGTGTGGGCTGGAGTCAGGTACACTGGTTTAAAGTTTCATTGGAGTAGCAGGGAAAGGAATTTTGCTAAAATGCAAGGGGCATAATCATGGTGTGAAAGATGGCTCATATCCTCCATTATGTGTGCTGAAAGGTCCAAAGCAAATTTGTTTTAAAAAAGAAAGGATGACAAACACCCTCACCAAACTTACTTGGTGGATTTACTGAAAAGAACATGTAAATCTCCATGATAGATGAATTACTGAGTAGGATAAGTAAATGATAAATGACTAAATACAATAAACATGCTGTTATATTCTGGGATGATTTGTGGTTGGCTCTTAGAAAGCATAGCACATTGTTAGGATAGAAGAAAATCAGTTTTTCACCTTGCTTTCTCCAAACATACTAGCTTAATGCTTGGGACAAATAAACACACTGCCTAAGTACTTGTGTCTGCTCTTCAATAATGAAGGCAAAACTGTTGCAAGCTTTGAATCTAACAAGCAGCTCTACAAGTACTTGAATGGCAGTGACAACAAGCTGAAATGGGTTTTGTGTCATTGTTGAAAAAGGAAATATTAATATTCCTCGACAACAATAGCTGTGTCAATAAGTGCATGCACAGGTTCTACAGGTATATTGAGGGTAGGGTAGGGAATGGGGTATATGGCACCAAGACAATCACATACCTCTTTTCCCTGTTCAAACAATTCCCCGCAAAACAAATAAGTGATTGGAATAAAAAGTAGAGAAGCAGTAAGTCAGCTTTGTTTTAGTTACAAAAAAGTGACAAAAATGTAGCTAAACAGCACAGCATACACAGGATAGCAAAAAGGATTCTCTCAATCCATGTAGTTTATGAAAAAAGTGCAGATTTTATTTAGCTCTCCCCTGCTTTTATAAACCTACTTGCACTTTAGAATATGTACTTTGCATGTGGCCTATTGTGCAGATAACATGGAGTATGATGGTTCAAAGCAGGTAGGTAGCAATGAGAAGTTTTGTATTTACCATTCAAGTAAAGTTATACAACTACTGACCTTCAGTCAGCAACAAGACGTTGCTGACTGAAAAAACACTGACTGAAACTGACAGAAAAAAAAACGTGTTGAGTTTATTTTTTGAAACAAATCTTGAGGAGCTCTGTAGACCTTATTATTTTAACATTGCACTGGAGACAAATGTGTAGAATGTCTACAAATGGAGTTTGGAAATGGTGTGGCTATATGCTTATTTACCAGCACACTGACCTCAGCATGATGTTCCTCATTCTGCTGAAGCACCTCAATCACCAGCTCAGCCAAACGGATAGTGTCCTCCAGTTTTTTGGCAGGGGTGGCAAGCCTCCCCACATTTTCTGAAGCACAAAAGTCAAAGATCAGCGTTGGCACCCTCTAGTTGTGATCAGAATCTGTTCTTTATTTCATAAATCTCTATCCATGCAACCCAAAGTGTATGAAACTATGCAGTGAAATATAGATGCATTTCCTCTGATACCATATTTAGATCACATTAATATGAGTAACATATATATTATCTAGCTTGCTCCCTAACAACGGTACTATAGGATTCATTCAGTCTCAAAGTGAACAACCTTCATTTTTCACATACACAATCATGCAGGGTACAACATGTAGTGAAATGCTTTGTGTCCGAGCTGCGGACAGACTGCAGCCACACCATTCCAGGGCTTGGTTTTAGCATGGGGGTCTAGCCAGGACCCTTACTGGATACCAGGTGGAAATCGAACTTGCAACTCCTGCTCCAAAGGTGTGTAGTCTTACCACTACACTATCCAGCTGCAACTGTGAATAGAACCATTGCCTTAACAGTGATCCTTAGTTCAATCTCTCTCTGTCCCACTTTTCTCAAAAATTTCTGAACAATTAAGATTTGATACCCAACTCTAATTTTAAGTTGAATCGAAAGTGAAGAGCCAGTGATTCAGCATGAGCTTGAAGTCCTCCCGTTTTTCCTCTCATCACATCTGAGAGGGTAAAAGGTCTTAACAGTCTTTTATAACAAAAATTATTCAGAGTGCTATAACAGAGCTTTTCCATATTTGCTAATAGTAAATCACCTTTATTCTTAATCAAAGCTATAAATCAAAGTAAAATTTTGATTAATAAGTTATATGACAAATGAGTTCCCAATAGGAAGGGGACTTGGCCCCCTTTTCTCCAATTAATCTTCCTGACTTAACTTCGGTAGTTACTTTCTCCAAACCATGTCATCTACCCCATTCCTATAAGACTGCTCAAAGACATCCTACCCTTAATTAATGCTTCAATCTTAAATATGATCAGCCTATCTAGTAGGGCTGTGCGATATGACCAAAATCTCATATCCAGATATAAGACATCTATCGTCCCGATAACGATATAAATCACATTTTAACATTTTCTGTAAATTCTGTGAATCTCGGGCAGGTTGACTTGCGTGAAGTGTTTCCAGCTGGGTGTCGTGTACCTGGAGTCGAGTGTTTTAACCGATGAATGAAACTGTATATTTTTAGACATAAGTTGTAACGGCCGCCGTTTTCTTTGTGAGTATTTATTACACAGCGTGCTGCGGGGAAAAGCCTGTTCTAACGTTTGAGTCTAACGTTTATTTTTTAGCACATGACGGCTCTTTTTTGCTTCTCATCCGTAAATACTCTGCATACTCTTTCACGTGATTCAGTTTATTTTGAAAAGTCTCAACAGGATCTTCAGCTTTATTGTGAAAGGTTTATGTGGAAAATAAACAAGCAGACACGCGATGGTTTTACCGTCGTTGTTGCTAACGACAACGCATAAAAACAGTCACTTGTCCGTCCGTAGTGTGGTTATATTAAATATAAGAGAAAGAGAGAACTTTAAGAAATTAATATAGCCACTACAGTGACCATCAAAACGATGAAAAAAATATTGCCGTAAACAGTTTATTTTGCGACACCACGAAACAAACGATAGCGTAAAATGAAACGATAGATGTTTTTATATCGTCATCCGA
>VUQG01043036.1:0-13095 GCA_015106755.1 Etia nguti
AATTGTGCTGCTTACGTTGTTGAGATATACAATGCTGTGCTTGAGAGTCACCATCTACCGGAACCAAATTCCTTGTATGTGTCTGTGCATATGCATGGCCAATAAACACGATTCTGATTCTGATTCTGATTCTGATCATGCCAAGATGAACAAAAAAGTCAGTGGGCCCATCGACGCTAACCCAACAGGAAGTCCGCCATTTTCAAGTGAAGGTGGCATTTTGGCCCTGATTTTGCCATTTCCATGCCTTGTACTTTTGCGAACTCCTCATGGGGATTTGATTGGATCAGCTTCATACTTGGTCAGTGTCAACTACACACCTAGGCCATATTAAATTGGGGAGCTTTTGAGTTTTCGAACTTTGATAATTCGCCATGAAAATCTTATTGCCTCTCACTCCCATATGAATTGTCCGATCTTGACCAAACTTCTTGCATATGATAAGGCTCGGCCCCGGAACATATTTCAACTGCCATATTTGACACAAGTGACAGCGCCACCTAGTGGGAACAGGAAATGTCATATTTTACACTTTGGGGTGCAGTATAGAGGTGGGTGACCAAAGCAGCCTCAAATTTCTCCAGGAAAGCCTTAAGGAGTTGGTCTTGGGTTAGAGTGAAAAGTGTGAGTTTTTGTTAAAGGGTGTGACCCCAGCAGCATGGCGAACATTGATGTCTCGCTATGAAGAAGCAAATTAGTATAACTCCAAGAAATCCAGTCTGATCAGTACCAGACTTTACAGGCATGATGACCGACCTAACCCAAATAGATTGATATGCCCCTTGTCAGGAATACGCTGAGCGCCACCTAGTGGGAACAGGAAATGTCATGCCTCATACTTTGATATACTGATTTTCACAGATTGTTCAGTTCCACCTCAAAAGTGGTGAATATTAACATCAGTCCTTCATGATGCTTCAGTGAGAAAATTGTGAGTTTAAATTGAATGGCGCACCCTGGTGGCAAGGCGGTTCACCATGAAACATGAAGTGGCTTTTGAGGGGCTTGGAAAGCTCAAAAACTGTTGAAATTTGGCTCACACCTCCAATGATATGTAGGTTTTGTTGTTATCTGATCATTTTCATGGAATATTGCAAAATGGCGCCACAGCACCCCCTACAGAATTTCAAAACATCAGCCCCTGCTCTGTGATTCATCTATAAGTTTGAAACCTGGCAAGCTTATGTTAGATATCAAGATGTACAAAAACGTCTCTAGGAGTAATATCCCAAATCAAACAGGAAGTCAGCAATTTTAACATTAAAGTGTAATTTTGGTGACATTTTCCCCTCTTTGCAGGCCTCGTACTTTGATGAACTCCTCCTCGGGATTTCATCAGATTGACTCGATCTCCAGTGCAGGGAATCTAAAGACTGTTGTGATGTTAAATTGCGAAGCTTTTTAAGTTTAGGGAAACGGGGTGGTCATGGCGGCACGTGGAGTTTCAATCACTCGCCAAAAACCGGTTATCTGCTGTCACTCAAAAACACAATGTCGAATCTCTCCCAAACGTTGCAGGCATGAGTCGAGAGTCAAACTCGGAAATGTTTGTAATGCAATTTGTCAGTAATGGTTAGAGCGCGACCTAGTGGGATGACTATAATCATCATTGAACGAGATGAAATTTTAGCTGGTGGTTCTACGCATGAATTCCATCAATGTGTATCATGCTTAGACGAACAAAAAAGAACAAAAAAAGCCAGTGGGCCCATCAATGCAAATCCAACAGGAAGTCTGCCATTTTGCATTGAAGGTGACAAGTTGGCTCGAATTTGACCATTTCCAGGCCTTGTACTTTTGCAAACTCCTCCTTGGAATTTGATTGCATCAGCTTTATATTTGGTCAGTGTCAACCTCACACCTTGGCCATATGAAATTGCGGAGCTTCTGAGTTTTCGGTCTAGGGTGTGACCGTGGTGCCACGGTGAATTTTGATAAATCGGCATGCAAATCTTATTGCCTCTCATTCCATTCATGTTTTATGGTCACTGTCATGGAACAATACAATATTTTTTGGATGTTTTGAATTTAAAATGTGATTCTGGCTGCATTCTGTTTTACATTTTTAGGCCTTGTACTTTCCCTCATGTATCATCCTAATACACACACAAAATTGCGTTAGAGAAGTGCCCTCAGCCCATAATTTAGTCTTCCATTTGGAATTTGTTAGGTCATTTTGACACATTTTTGCAATTTCCAGCTTGTATACTTTATGAACTCATTGTAGAGGTCTGTGAGTCACATGGAGTTCTTTTGCATTTCAGCTGTGGCTTCTACAAGTTTTGGGCGAAAAAATAAAAAGTAATAAAAACAAAATTAATAAAATGTAATATCCTTCCTTTTAATAAGGTAATATAATCTGTGCCACAGGTTGAATGTGGTGGAGAAGACAGGGACCACCTCTCTTTGTGTGGTGTGTGCACATTAGTGAGTGAGAGTTTGCAGTGCAAAGTTTACAGAGAGTGAGAAAAAGAAAAGTTACTGCAGCCAGAGTGTCTAAAGAGCCCGTTTTGAGTGAAATGTTAGTATTCAGCTGTATACTGTGTTCACTGCCTCCAGAGGAATAAAGTTCTGCTGGTGCATCCTTATGTCATCTCTCTCCATCTCTCCGCTAGGGTTGGGGGATCTGACATATATGGGCGATTTATTATTTATTTATTTGCCCATAAGTAAGTTTGCAAATAATGATGGAGCTTATAGAAGCAGTCAACAGAAAAGAAATTATAGCGCTGTTTTAACAGAACCCTATTTCATCTGCGAGCAAATGCACCCTCCTCCACAAGCGGCACATTTTTTTGGTTACATGTGGTTTAAAGCCAAATAAAATCCCAAATTGGTGACTTTATTTGTTTTGGCAACTAGTTCGTCTATGTTTGGACTTCTGTGTTGTAAACGTGCAAATCAGTCTGTGCATGATTACATTGCTCTGCCCATCAAAAAGTGTGCACATACACGAATATATCTCATATTGTCGATTGTTGGACTTACAATTGTCGGTTGGAAAATTTTTACATATCACCCAACACTACTCTACACTTTGCTATAAGACTATATTTGCCCAGACCAGAAAGTTAATTACCAGCTACAAGCCAAACTCAGAGCACTAACCATCAGTTAGAAGCATCCTCTCTATAGATGTAACTGGATCGACATGGTTGTTGATGACTTTAATCTAAATGTAATGGTCAATCGCATGTGAATGTATTAGTTTGTTATAGCCATAAGCAAGGACACCACAGGGACTCGAACCCTATCCCAGTAAACCAGGAGTACCATTACCAGTGTCCTTTTGCTTTATAAGGCTAAGTGGATAAAACAAAACCTGCATTAACTACATGAGAGCGCGACTACTCTCTTTGATAGCATAATTGTACTATGTACTATTTACGAGTGAATACTTACTGCCATCTTTAGCAAATTGTACTTTTTATTTCTCTACGTGTGATGCATAGATTGTATCTAAAATACGGATGAAAAACCAGGTTCAATTATTTAGAAGTCTATGGACAACATTTCCTTTTGCGCACAAGACCCCAGTAAATTATTATCAAATACCCAAAGACATCTACAAAAAATAAAAAATATCGGGTTTATAAATGAATGGTTAAATCACTAAATGCAGGAAAAAACACCACTGTAATACCAAATTGGCTGAGGTTAGTCATTAAGAATGAGTGCGCACAGAATTGGGCTGACTAACATATAAAACATAGTTAGAAGTGAGGTGTAACCTTTCCACTTCCCTCCCTTACTCACAGTCGGCCAGAATTATCACAGCCTTTTGTACTTTTAGTTCATTATTTACCGAAATAAATAAATAAATGAAAAAAGAAATATCATAAATAAACATAAATAAATACATAAATATCTGTCTTTACAGACAGACAGACACACACACACACACACTGCTGCTCACATTCCCATTTATCATGTAGAAGTTTTGGATGTAAACGAACAAATAATCCCTTCATGGTCACTAAAATATGTTGGAAAGACTACAGATTTTACATCATAATGTGTTGTTTTAAAATACACATGATCAATTAATGTGCCCTTCTCTGTGGTGGGCTGTCTTACATGTTGAACGAATCCTTTATCTGTTACAAACTTGCAAATACTTGAAGATTTTAGAACATTGTCATTAAAATCTCTCATTACAACTACTGTATTACTTTTTTTATCTAGCCAATCAAGTAACTTTCCTAGGTTTTGTTTAAACAGTGCCATGGTATAAGAAGGAGGCCGATAAATAACTGCTATTAAAATATTCCATGTACAATAGTTTCAAATTAAACATTCTAAATTGGATTCTGGTATCTCTATCATTTCAGATGTCAAACTGTCTGCAGTATACATGCCAACGCCACCATGCTGTTGGCTTTGTATTTCAATTAATGATGGGTTACTTCTAGTGTAAGATGCACTTTGTGGATTATGTTGAAACCTATAACCACCAATTCTTACAGTGTCTAATGAAGAATCTGCAGACATCCATGTCTCTGTAACAGCAATGCAGTTAGGCTGCAAATGCTGTGTGCACATAACCAAATCAGCTACATGTAGACTTAAATTCTGCACATTCATTAACACTACTGTGAAATCATGTGTCTTACATGCTGTATTTTCAGACAAAAATTGGGGCATTCTTTTGATAACATCCTTTACACCACCTTTAGAGTAAATAGCTTTTTCATTGAAATCTTGAATTATTAAACCTGACAAACTCCTAACACGACTTAAGGCAACATATGCCTGTCCTGGAGCAAACACATTTTTAAGAGACACTACGGCATTATCAACAGTAACTCCTTGTACCTTGTGTACTGTACAAGCCCATGCAAGCTTCAGTGGAAACTCCCGCCGCAATCCACCTTTCTCAGTTAATCTTTCCTCTTCTGGTTCAATACCTGTAGAGGCAATTTCAACTGCTGGGAATCAAATTTTACATAGATTGTTTTAGGAAGCTTCGTATCCTCAGTAACATAAACTATGTGTGTTACCGTACCACATACACCATTAACAAGACCATCCATTACTTCTACATTTTTACACAACATTACGCGGGGACCTTTCCCCAAGAGAAGCTTTTCATCCAAACATGTGTTATATGTTTTGGTATGATGTCCAGTTTTTAACTCCAGTTTCCCTGTTTTCCTACTGTTGACAAAATCCTGAGCAGGTCTCTCAACATAATCAGGACACGTCTTAAACAACTGCTGCATGTTATGCTCATTTACTTGTTTGTTGGAAAAATGTGTAAAGCTGAGCTAACTTCACCAGTTTCACAATGTTTCAAGATTTCAATGTCCTTTTCTAATAATGGAGCCCCTTTAACGTGAGTGCTTAAACTGTTTAATAATTCTGCAAACCCAACATCGCTCTGCCTTACTATTTTTTTCAGTTCTACAACACTAAATAGACTAGGCCACAAGTTCATACCAACATCCTCAACATACAGGGTTTCCCTTTTACTGGATGAAACTGAAAAAAGTCTCCAACCGCAATAACACTAACATTTCCAAAAGGCGAAAAGTCTCCAATTTGTTTAATCTGTCTTAATCCACCATGAATATAAGCCATTAGTCTCTGATCAACCATGGAGATTTCGTCAATTATCAGGACATGCAGATCACAATATTTAGCACGTAAGCAATTTAACTTTTCCTCACCCAGAGGGGTGTAAGGTAAGTGGACATCTTTACCAATGCTAAATGTGTTGTGGATTGTTGTTGCATATAAGTTATATGCAGCAATCCCAGTAGGCGCAGTTAATAAAACATACATTTTCAGGATGACGACACATCGGTGACAATAACCTTGCTGCTTCATAGTGAATTGCTTTAATTAAATGGCTTTTCCCTGTTCCTGCACCTCCAGTAATAAATACATGCAATGGATGTGGGTTTTTGCCTACTGTCTTATCCAAGCACCACTGTCTAATCTGATAAAAGACTGAAAGCTGTGTCTCATTCAGAGATCTAATTAAAGCCAAACTATCACTTCTGCGCAATATATCATTTCTCTTTTCCAAATGTGAAACCTGTTGGCTGCACCCAGCTAAATCTGGAATATTCTCATTGTCTTCTTCCTCTATTTACTTTCCATTCCTGCTCACACTCTAAATGCTCCAAGTCTTGTTCTGGACAAAGCTCACACCAGGCATCTTCTGTTACACCATCCAAATCAATTTTATTCAGAATATTTTCCAGTTTATCTGCGTTTATTTCAAACTTACGTCTATTTGCATCAACAACTGACTTCACTGAATGCAGACATCCATCGCTAAACTTCACAACGCCATTCTCGTAAAACTGTTCAAATGTTGTATAGTTTGAAGGCTTTAGTTCCTGATCTACAAGATATGGCAAAACAACTGCAGAATACTTTGATAAAACAATTCTGCATTTTTAGTCTCTCTTGGCTTAGTGGATTTTTGACTTTTACTCAAAACCCGATATTCTGAGGCAAACGTGGCCATGCACATATCATTAAAATCACTGTTTTTTGGTCTGTTCAGAACATTCTTTTAGATGCATATTTGTTAACCTATACACAGCCTCCTGAGCACTAAAATCTCTGTTATGAAGGTATACACTGCCTAATGACTTCAAAGCCTCCCTGGCACTAACATTTCCATCTTTATATGCTTCCTTTTGAGCATTACCTAACAACAATCCCATCTCTTTTTCAGATTTTGACATATAAGAAATTATGTAAACACAGCAGGCATAAGCATCAATTACAAATTGAATATCCAAATTAGCATTATAACATTTCAACAGTGGCTTACTATATGGATTTATCCAAACCTCGTTGACCTGCCTTTTCAACACAACATGTGTATTTCGACTAAAGCATTTGTATGCCTCCTCAAAAGTTGCCTGATTTATACCTAAACTCTAAAGCAAATGCTCCACACTTTCAAAGCCCCTGCTCTCATCTGAAAGAGCCTTCTTGATTCTTGTTAAGGTATCACTTGCCTGCTTTCTTCTCATCTTAATAGTCTTCCTGATGCTGACTTTCACAGGAACATTGTTGTAAATCATCTTCTCTCTTATCGACTTGACACTCGCATATTTGCTCAGAAACGTCATTTTTCCTGCGACATATAAATGTTCGACTGGATGCTGGCCTGGGAAAATTAAAACGGCAAACCGTGTTCTTCTTTTTGCAAGTTTTAGAATGCCACTTTGAATGCTGTTGTACAGATGAGAACATGTCTAATAAAGTTTCATCTTGTGAAGGTAATTCACACATTATATACTCATCAATAAACTGAGTTACCTCTTCATCTGTATTTTTATCAATCTATGGAGCATTCTCAATCCAAAACAGACAGTGCACATGAGGTGAACCTCGCTGTTGAAATTCCACTCTGTAAAAGTAATCCTTAATCTTACCAATCAGATGCAATGGAGACATGAGTACCTCCTTCAGAAAACAATGCCACCGAAAGTCAAACATCCTTGCTGCAGTCACAGGATTTCGATCACACCTGTCTGCCCAGTCTAACTGTTCAACTGTTTCTGTTCTACCTTGCTGTTTCAAAATACTATAAAGAAGATTTGTCCATCGCATGTCAGCTGACGAAAATGAACAAAACCAAGTGGGGATACCAAGCTGACGAACACAAGCTAGGAGGTCACACTGTGCTGCCTGCCAAAATGCTGGAGTACCTCTAATAGGCTTAAGAAAACGGTACCCATCATTAAACTCCAACAACTTCTTCAAAGACTCTTCATCTTTCAATAACTCATGGCTAACTTTCTGAGATGTACAGTCACCTTTTCCTTTTCGCAACACTACTGAAACATTTGAGATAACCTGTTCAATCTCAGACATATACTGAGCAAAAAAGATATATTCGACATTTTGTGCAAACCTGCCATCAGCATGTAAAATCCGGTTATTAAAATAACGGGATAATGTCAAACGCTTCTCTCTGTTTTCATGATACGTATTCACCCCCTTTGGAAACAACACTGGGAAACATTTGGCTTCATTTGCATGATCAGAAAGTAATTTTACAGGATTATTCCCTTCTGCTGGAGCTAGATTTAATATGTTAGTAAAATATTGATCTAGTGCTTCCTGACCAATATCAACAGGCATGAGACACATGTCCTGAAACATACAGTGCTGCTGTCTGTCATGCAAAAGCTCATCATCAACATTTGAAGATGCAACACCGCTTACTGCATTTTTATCGCTCTCCTCTTCCAGAGCTTCATCTTGCTGCACACAAAACTGATTTTGCCAACTTTCATTGAACTCTACATCTTTATAATGCAAATTTGTCTCTTTTAAATATTGCAAAGCCTTTCTTATGTGGATAGTGTCAACAAACTGGTATTGATAGTGGCCTTTGTAAGTTAACTTGCACTTTAGTTTTACTGGTAATAAAGATCGTTCCATGCTAGAACGGGGTAAGACATTGGTGGTTTCTATAATGTTTGCTGGAACACATGTCACTGTTCCATGTACTCCATTTTGTCTACCCTTAGGTAAGGCTAGCATTTTCATAAATGGTATATTTAAAGCTATTAAATGTTGTTCTAAGCTATTTAAACATGCCAATTCAGGTGGTATGGGATGAACTTCTAAATGGTTTTTTACTGACTCTGGAGGCACTTCATTTTTATTAATTTTATTTTTATTAATTTTATAATGTATAACAGATCCACAGTTTAGCTTTAGCTGTGTCCAAACAGTGACATGGATTTACACAATCTTTATTACATTTGTGTAAATAGTCTTCAGTTATACATTTTTCTGCAATCAATGCTGCAGTTTTAGTTTTGTTATAATAGTTTTTTTGACAATGTAACACCTGATGTCTAAATAACAACCTATGGCAGACACAACAAACAAAATCTGGTCCATCTTTTACTTTATCTAAAAAAATTGTCACCACAAAATCAAACTGCTCTGCCTTTTCTTTCATTTGCGGCCTTTTTAATTTGACACCAGCAATAAAACGCATCTTATGTTCTGGATTTCCATGATACTTTCTAGCTGCCATTGCATTTAGTTTTTTCCTGTGTAACTCATTTGATCTGTATTTACTAATGCTCATTTGCTTGACCTTTTCTTTATGCGACACGTTTTGTTATTTACTAATGCTCCTTTATTTTACCTTTTCTTTATGCGACACGTTTTGTTGATATTTACTAATGCTCATTTGTTTTAATCTTGTTTTGCGCATGACATGTTCATTGTAGGTCATTTGACTTTGTAAGCATCGTTTATTTTTTAAATACTTTGAAAAACAATAGTTAGTATTTGAACTAAAGGTATATGAATTATCCTGTGCTTGTTCTTTTGTTTTTCTTCTACATATGTACTGTGGTGCAGATGAATTAGTCTTCCTACATAAACCAAAACAAAGAGCCCTATCAAAATCTTGCACACAAATTACTGGCTCAAAATGACCATTTTGACACATTAAATATATCCCTTCATTTACGACAACAGTACTTGTGCAAATGTACTTTTTCCATTTGTCACCATTGAATATAAATATGTCCAATCCAAACGCATTTGCTGCAGCCTGAAATTCTATGTCAGTGGCAGAATGTCCAACATACTTTATCTGTGACTTTAAAACATACTCTGATATTGAAGCATAATCTTTTCCCACAAACTTCATGTGCTTTTTACCATTATTCTCCATATACTTCACAACAGCAAGCCTTATCTTCCTATGACTCTTCTGAGAACCACTGATTACTTGAGATAAAACCCTAAAGAAACTATTTCCATCCTCTACAACCTTATCGGTTTTACAAACCACACCTAAAGGACCATACACAGAATGAAGGTTTTTATCCTGCTTCTCAAATTCCATATTAAATTTGCACCATAAAGTTTGTGCAACTCCATTAGAAAGGGAACTGAAGCTAAACTTCCTCTGACCTTTATCATTCAAAACCTCAACATCAGCATCTGTATCTAATACTACTGCATCTGCACAAAATGTGTGATCCTGTGTTTTCTCAAAGGTACTTTTATCCTTACTGTGAAACCTAGTACTGTATCCTTTCATAACAGATGCATTGGTTTTGCAGTAGCCATAACAGGTCTGCAGTTCAGGCTTATGAACACAAAACCACCATCTCATAATGATTCCCATGACGATTTTCTAAATAGATTCCCTTTTCTGACAAAAGCTTGCCATTACAGCTGTATTTTAGCCAACGGTCATCATAAAATGTAAATACATCAACTCCTAAACAATTTGCAGTTGCTTGGATTTCAACTTCTGTAGCCCAGCTGTTAACATTTCTCATTTTAGATTTCTGAATGTAGTCTGCAACAGATGAATACTCTGTTCTTAAAATATTTCTATATATTGCAGTATTCCTCTCCAACTCTTTCACAATGGCAAGTCTTATCTTGCGATGGTGCTTTTGTGTGCCACTCACAACCTGAGAAATAGCTCTGAAGAAACAGTTCCCATCAGCCACTATACTTTCATTTTTGCATGAAACACCTACCAACCCAACACATGTAGACGCTGGTACACTAATTTTTTCAAACTCCACATTCAACTCTGTGCACAAAGCCTGACAAACCAGCTCAGAAATGGGACTAAACACCAGCTTGTTGTTTATCACTTCACTAACAAATTCAACATCTGAATTAACCTGAGAGACATCATACTGTTTTAACTTCTTAGCTTTACTGTGACCCACTGAAATCTTGCGCTTTCTTGTTGTATCATTATGCACTAAACCCAAATTATACTCAGAAATAGTCAAGGTCTTTCCAGAAGCTTTGCAACTCTCTGCCTCTATTAAAGACTCCACAATGCTAACACCACTGATGTTTGGTTCATCCTGGCTTGAATCACAACTTGATTCAGGTGTAAAGGTTTTGCTAGTTTCTTCACAACTCTCTTTGTGTCTGAGACTTTCTGATGCCACAAGGTACCTAACATAAACACCAGCTACTTCAAAAGGCTATTGCATCTGACACAGGCCAGTTGCCAGCCGGCAGATGTGTCTGAACACATCTTCAAGAGACCTGAAGCACAAAACAACACTTCTTCCCTGTTCACTGACCGAACCCACAACACTGCGTGCATGAGAATCAACTAGTGCATATTGTCCCTTCTCAGAAATGACTGCACATGTACTGCCACACAATGTCAGAAGACATGTATCATACATGGCACAAATCTTTTGCAGTCCACTCTGCAGGGTAGTGTAGACACCATTCTCAATGAGTTCCCCCTCAAGCACATCAACATCTCCACTGACAAAATCTCCATACTTAAACTTAAAGTTTTGCCCATCAATACAATAACTTTTAGGCAAATCAGGAACACACAACACACTGGATGAGTTGCTTATCATGTTGCAGTCTCTCAAAGTGGTGTACAAAAGGTCACCTAAAACTACAACTCTGTCAAGATCTTTTGTCTCCCATGAAAAGACGCTATTAACTTTATGTTTTGCCAGGCTAACCAGACCTACAGCCATACACTGAACTCCTCCATATCTAAATCGATCATCAGCCTGATGAAATGATCCTCTCACACTCTTTATAATGCAACTGCTATCCTCTGCTCCAACTCCTGTGCCAGCATTATCACTTTCAAGGTTGACAGAACTATTATCAAGTTTAGGTGTAAGATTCATGTCAACATCCCTGTCCACAAACACTGCACTACTCTTCACATCAACATCAGCTTGACCTGCCTCCACAGAAATGCTGCTAACAGCATACCATTGTGCATCTAAAGAGTTCTGTAGATTCCTGATGTGAAGCATCAGGTCATCAAGGCATGTGTTAAAAACAACCACAGCTGTGCCAATCTCAGATGCCAGCCCAGCTGCATTACGTGTGCCACAATCAACAGCAACAAAATAATTCATGTCATGAATGATGACACTGACTGGAGTGTGAAGATCCAACAGACACATGCCATCCCTCAACAGATGTTCCTGGAGCTTTTCATACAACACAGCCTCCTCTTCCAACAGCCCAAAATCTGTGTAAACAGGCTGGCTAATATCTACTTTCCACTTTTTCCCAAACACTGTGTGCTGTTCAATCAGCCTACAAACCCTATGCTTGCTGCCACTGTCCTGTCTTGCCCTAGCTATATACCTAACTAACTGCCACCCCTCTACACATATGTCATAAACATCCTCCCGTTTCCATGTACACACTGGAGCTATCATATGCTTGACTGCAGCCACAACACTGCAGGCAATTGATGCATTCACATCTGAAGTGAGTGGTGCACCTTGAACAGCAGTCCCAGCAACAATGGACGCTTGCAAATTCTCTGCACAAATGCAAACATTTGGGTTAGCATTGGACTTACCAGAGGCGATTCTTGGTGTGCGCCACATGCGAAAACCCTTTTTTTCCCGGCATCTACAATAAAAGACTCAATTCTTAGTACAAAGACTTCGCCTGCAAAATTCTGAACAAATCCGGACAATTTCTAGCTAACCAGTTAAAAATCAATAAAGAAAAAACAACCATATGTGCCATTAAAGATTTATCTGGGAATACAATATATGACCTTAAAAAATAAACAAAATTTTTAGGGATTTCTATGAAACTTTGTATACACCACAAATAAACCCATCTAAAAACGAAATTGACCAATTTCTCGACAACGTAACTCTTCCAAAATTATCAGACACCCAAGCAATGGCACTGGATTCGCCACTGACGCCAGGTGAACTCCAGGAAGCCCTGATAAGTATGCCCAATAATAAGGCTCTAGGTCCAGACGGCTTTCCAGCAGAATTTTACAAAGAATTCTGGGCGATTCTGGCACCAATTTTTCACAGAATCTTGCAGGAAATCAAAGAAAGTGGCAGATTACCACCAAATATGAACTCTGCAAATATTAGTCTCTTACTAAAACCAGACAAAGATCCTGTATATCCCTCCAGCTATCGTCCAATATCCCTTATAAATGTAGACCTTAAAATAATCTGCAAAGCTCTCTCAAAGAGATTAGAGGGGCACCAGGCAGGGATGCCCACTCTCCCCTTCACTGTTTGCAATTTTTATTGAACCACTAGCAGCAGCAATTAGACAGGCTACAACAATTAAGGGCATAAAATGTAA
>VUQG01043044.1:0-15392 GCA_015106755.1 Etia nguti
AGATGCCCGAACAACTTCAACTGGCTCCTTTCAATGTGAAGGAGCAGCGGCTCTACTCTGAGCTCCTCCCGGATGGTCGAACTTCTCACCCTATCTCTAAGGCAGAGGCCAGCCACCTTTCGGAGGAAGGCCATTTCCGCCACTTGTATCCGCGATCTCTTTTTTTCTGTCACTACCCACAGCTTTTGACCATATGTGAGGGTAGTGACGTAGATCGACCGGTAAATTGAGAGCTTAGCTTTTACACTCAGCTCTCTCTTCACTACAACAAAATGGTACAGCATCCGCATCACTGCAGCCTATCACCAATTTGTTTCAGTCGATCTCCCGCTCCCTTCTCCCGTCACTCGTGAACAAGACCCCGAGATACTTAAACTCCTCCACTTGGGGGAAGAACTCATCCCTGACCCGGAGTGGGCACTCCACCCTTTTCCGGCTGAGGACCATGGCCTCAGATTTGCAGGTGCTGATTCTCATTCCCACTGCTTCACACTAGGCTGCGAACCGTTCCAAAGCGAGCTGAAGGCCATCACCCGATGAAGCAAACAGAACCACATTATCTGCGAAAAGCAGAGATGAGATTCTGAGACCACCCAAGTGAAAGCCTTCTGCCACTTGGCTATGCCTAGAAATTCTGTCCATAAAAATTACGAACAGACAACCCATACTCCCGGAGCATCCCCCACAGGACACCCCGAGGGACACGGTCGAATGCCTTCTCCAAGTCCACAAAATACATGTAGACTGGTATGGCAAACTCCCATGCACCCTCGAGTACCCTTGAGAGGATAAAGAGCTGATCCAGTGTTCCACGACCACTGCATTGTTCCTCCTGTATTCGAGGTTCGACTAACAGACGGACTCTCTTTTCCAGCACCCTGGGATAGATCTTCCTAGGGAGGCTCAGGAGTGTGATGCGGCTGCAGTGATGCGGACGCTGTACCGGTCTGTTGTGGTGAAGAGAGAGCCGAGTGCAAAACTGAAGCTCTCAATTTACCGGTCGATCTACGTCCCTACCATCACCTATGGTCACGAGCTGTGGGTAGTGACCGAAAGAATGAGATCGCGGATACAAGCAGCAGAAATGAGCATCCTCTGAAGGGTGGCTGGCCTCTCCCTTAGAGATAGGGTGAGAAGTTCGGCCATCGGGAGGGGCTCAGAGTAGAGCGGCTGCTCCTTCACATCGAAAAGAGCCAGTTGAGGTGGTTCGGGTATCTGACAAGGATGCCTCCTGGGCGAGGTGTTCCGGGCATGTCCCACCAGGAGGAGGCCCCAGGGCCCACCCAGGACATGCTGGAGAGGTTATATCTCTCGGCTGGCCTTGGAACGCCTTGGTGTTCCCCCGGACAAGCTGGAGGTGGTGGCTGGGGAGAGGGAGGTCTGGGCTGCTCTGCTTAGGCTGCTGCCCCCACGACCCAGCCCCGGATAAGCGGAAGAAGATTGATGGATGGATTTTTTGTTTCATATCATTATTGTTATTAATATTCTTTATGGCTGCAGCTATTGATTATTTTAATAATCAATTATTCAATCATCAATCACTTAGGGCAGCACAGCGGCACGGTGGTTAGCACTGTGGCCTTACAGCACGAAGGTCCTGAGTTAAATTCCACCATCAGGCCAGAGTCTTTCTGTGTGGAGTTTGCATGTTCTCCCCGTGTTTGCGTGGGTTCTGTCCAGGTACTCTGGCTTCCTCCCACAGTCCAAAGACATGCACTTAGCGGGGATAGGTTGATTGGAAACTCTAAATTGTCCATAGGTGTGAATGCGGGAGTGAATGTGAGTGTGAATGGTTGTCTGCGTCTATGTGTTAGCCCTGCGACAGACTGGCGACCTGTCCAGGGTGTACCCTGCCCCTCGCCCTAAGACAGCTGGGATAGGCTCCAGCCCCCCCCGCGACCCTGAAAAGGATAGGCGGGAGCGGATGGATGGATGATTTAATCAATGAATCGAGTAACTGGATAAGAAAAACCTTGGTCTTCTTAATGAGCAATAATAAATATTTAAAAGAGAAAGAGTACACGTCTTTCAAAATGAAATGCTCATTGCAATTTCTAAAATGGAAACCAATGTTATTTGTTTGTCAAAGAACCCCAAACCTTTTCTAATTACGTGGCAAATTACATTTATAAATTTGCTCTGTGCTTTGATGCAAAGTTTTTGTGCTGCTGAAAACAAGATATTATGATGGAGTACACATTAATTCATATTAACAATAATTCACTGTCCAACCTAAAGTCACGCAGGCCAGTGGCTCAGTTTAGTAGCCCATGTACATTTCTATTGGCTTGTGATTTTTTTGCAGATTTTTCACTGCGCAAAACGGTAGATAGAGCAGCTACAAAGATTGCCTTTCTTTACATCAGAGTTCTTTGATCGGATACTCCTGCTAGCTTTTCCCAGTAAAGGTTTTAATGATGGTTACTGGAACGGTACTGTGGTTTTGGACACTAGAAACAGCTCCTTCTTTCATTAAACCTGAGCTCACCATCTCAGTAACGGCTCTGCCTCTGTGATCTTTGCATTGCGTACACAGACACTTGTGAAAAAAGCTTTAATTTTTATACTTTTAAAAATTAACATAACTTCATATTTATATTATTTCCCTTTCAATCTGAAAAATGTTATGAAAACATTCAAATAAATATGGTCTAGTACACACCATGCTTCCCTTTAGACTCACCTCTCTTCCTTCCATGTAAAATAGGACGGCTGCTGTCAGCCATCAGCAAGCTCAATAATCTATGCTGTCTTCAATATCTCTATATCTACATGATGTTTATGCTCAAAAAGCAATAGGTAGTAGATAAGTTTACACTTGTTCTTACTCTCTTATTTCAAATTCCATAATTTGCAATGTTTAGAGTTCAACATATAATCCCACAATATACATGTTTAACTATATACAAATCTAAACTCACATACAAATACACACATAAACAAATTAAGCTCAAAAACCAAAACAATAAACTACGTTTTTACATTGGCTAAACACCCTGTGATTAACACCCCACTAAATCTCTGAGCTATGTGAAAATAATCTCTTTCATATTTGTTTCTTATTTACTTTTTTGCTTACATGGTATCAGAAGTTAACAGTTCATCTGCATATTTTAATACAACATCTTATTGCAGAAATTTTGCTGTGTAAAACAAAAGATGGTGGATGGAGCAGCTACAAAGTTTGCTTTTTGTGTTTTTTTACGTCAGACTTTGATCAGGTGGTTTGATGAACGACTCCTGCTAGCTTTTCCCAGTAAAGGTTTTAATGATGGTTACTGAACCAGTACTGCGGTTTTGGACACTAGAAAAAAAATGTTTTCTTTCACCCAACCTGAGCTCACCTTCTCAGTAACGGCGCCGCCTCTTTGCTCTTCGCAGTGTGTAAACAGACTCCAGTTCCACGGGCTTCGTGGGCTTAATGTTGTCAGAGAGATGTATAAATAGATATATATTCCTATTATATTCCTAATAGGGGAAAAACTATTTAGACTAACAGACTAGTTTAAAAGTAATAAACACCTAAATTTGGGGCACGTTTACTGGAATCTCCACAACTGCCTGAACGACTGCATTTCAAACCATTAAAGGTTTGAAATAACATAGGCCAAGTCTATGTAAATTAGTGTGTAGTTTAAAAGTTGCACTTTGTATTGCGGGTCTGTTTTCAGTCACAGATGTGGGTGAAACAGAGCCACGAGCTAAACGAAACATGTTCTGAGAATTTCTTATTATTGAATTACTCGATGAGTCATTACAACCCTATACACACACACACACACACACATATATTTTTGTTGTTGTTGTTTATGCAAACAACCTTATATTTGCTATGTTGGTTTTTGTGCTGCTTTTTGTTTTTCATGAGCAAATTTTGTTTTTGGCAGAACAGTTGGCATAACTGGTTATATAAAACACCCACACACGATTTTGTCAAATACATGCTGCTTCTTGACAATAACAGAACTGATAAAGAATTTAAATAAGTCAGAATTTCAGGTGACAATGAAAGCGAACCCATATTGAAATATTCAAATTTAAACCGTCTTCCCATTTTATGTGTGGCATTAGGTTATAATAACATGTGGTGCTCGCCACAACATTTAGGACTGTCGAAATGTAATAAACTGAGAAAATCTTTCACAGACTATGAAAATGTCAATCTGTCCCTCTGAGGACTATAGGCGTGCCTCAGTGTGACAGTATTTTTTTCATTTCTCGAACAGCACACTTGTTCAAGTCAGAGTTATAGTAGAAGAAACAACCAAACAAGATATAATTTTACTTTATAATTTAACACTGTAGATCAAAATAAAAGGAAATTGATCTCCTTTACCTCTGATCATAACAAAAGAATCTAAGTAATAGACATTTCTAATAAATATAGCTAAAAATCAGCACAAAGAACACATCACAGGAAACATCAACACGTCTACTACAAAAACAGGTATTTGTAGAAATGGAGCCTATAGTGCCACAAGCCTGACGTACCTGCAGAAAATCAGAGTTCTCATAGTTTTGTATTTTCAAATAAGTTTTTATATTTATTTCAATTTCAGTTTGTTTCCAGAGTGATTTTTTTTTTCAGTTTAGTTTTTATTGTTTTTAAAACTAAACATTTTCATAGCTTCAGTGTTAGTTTGAGTCTTTTTAATTATTAATGTATG
Organism: Etia nguti; assembly: GCA_015106755.1. Classification (NCBI taxonomy): domain Eukaryota; kingdom Metazoa; phylum Chordata; class Actinopteri; order Cichliformes; family Cichlidae; genus Etia; species Etia nguti. The sequence goes on from VUQG01043044.1 coordinate 4,668, forward strand.
AAGGGCATTTGTCAGAGGCAAGATTTTTACAAATATTAAAATTAAAAAAAATTTGTAGACACCCAAATTATCGAGAAGTATTTCCAATAATGCCTCATCAGGCAAGTTATACTTTATGTTTTACCAAACTAAACGACAATAAAACTAAGCATATTATCTCAATATTTGTTTTTTGTTTTTTGATTTTAGTTTATTCAAATTTACAAAATTTCTCAGTCAGTTGTATTTTTTTTTTCAAAATGTCTAACTTTCATTATAGTTAACAATTTCTTTTCAAATATATTTTTAGTTTAGTTTTAGTTAACTATAAAAACCTTACTGAAAAGCAAGCTTTAACTGCTTGGCTGGGGTCAACTGGTGGTTATAGTAATTTGTAACTCAGTATGAGTTACAATAAACACCAGGCAGACTACTTAAAGAGGACATTAAACACTACAAATATAAAGCTAACTGACATCATGAAGCCCTGCTCTGAAAAACTGAGCGATTTACGAAGCTGGATTTAAGAAATAAGTGCTTAAAGTTGAAGTTTTGAAAACATATTTAGCACCATCTTCTGTCAGTACAGAACGTTACGTCATGTGGTTGGTTGGTTGCGGCTAATAGACTTACGTTAGTTTATGTTAGCTAAATAGTGACAGAATTGATTATTCAGAGGAAAATAAGGACACTGAAACTACAAATCAGTTTAAGGGGATCACCCTTGTGCTGCCCCTGGCTGCAACAATGAGTTTTATGTTAAGAAATGGAGGAGATGTTTGGTTAGCTGCAGTCAAGCAGGAAAATCCACCATAATGTTTGGGTTTGTAAAGCACTTTATAAATGAGGACTGTGTGGAAGACAGCCATACACACACATACATATTATATATGTATATGTATATACAGACACACACACACAAACACGCACACACACGGATGTGCACGGCTAGTCCACTACACGACTAATCGTCACTACTGTCACTAGTCTGCATCACGGTATCAGACATTCTAGTTGTTTATTCAATCGTTAAGATTTTAATTGACACACACTGCTGGTAAAATGTTGCATACTATTGTAGTTGAGAAATGCCGTAAATCTGTTAATCTCGGCCTGAACTTTTTGTTATAAAAGGTTATTGTTGGGGCTTTAAAGTGATGGAAAAGAGTTTTCTTTTCAGTCATTTGAGAGGGTTCAATGTAAAGCTGCTACTCGTCCACATCGAAAGGCGTCAGTTGAGGTGGTCGTCTCCTGGGTAAGGTGTTCTGCCCAGAAGCCTCAGGGTAGGCCAAGAGCACACACAGATTATAGCTCTGAGAATGCTGCGGTATTCCTACAGCTATGCTGGAGGACGCAGCTCTCTGTTTAGGCCGCTGCCCACGCGACCCGACTCCAGATAAGCAAAGTAAAGTAAAGTAGCTGGTTGATTTCTTGTTTTGTTATTTTTGACTTTTATTTAAGTAATTGTCATAAATTGCAGAACAACATGCATCATTCCTAATGCAGGGCACAATGCACCACACTGTTCAGTTGCAATTTATTCACTTTTCTGATGTTGATTTGTGTTTTTCTTCTTCTTTGTTGTCTGTTTTTGAGGTGCCACACAGTTAAGCGGCATGATTAACTACTGAAGAATGTGATTAATGGTTTCAAATGCTGTTCTTTACAGAGTCTTTGACATTGTTAATGAAATGGTTCTAAAGTTTAAATTCACATCTGAGTGTTTCTTAGTTTTAGACTAGGCGGTTGGCCTAAATTTTGGTCGTCATTTAGATGACTTAGAAATTAGTCACCAGGAACATCCCTAATACACACACACACACACGACCATCTATGATTTGTCTGGAGTTTGGACACATATAATGAGCTTCATATAACAAATACTTCCTGAGGCAAAGTTTGCTTACATTTTCTCTGAATTTGAATGTCTGGTTTACTCTGGACTCAACATACTAAAGTCCCCTCAGACATGACTTCTGTGGAGCTACAGACTGACCTGCAGTTGGAGATACTTTGTTAAACAAATCAGTTGCTTCACCTAATCAAATTTACATCCTCTGCCAGCTCAACTACCAAGGGTGAAGTCAAAGTTAGTATCTGACACAAGATGGTGAATCCAGGGGCTGAAACATCAGACAAAACAGCTACGATGCCAGTTTTAAAGTGTTGGAGTCAATGGGACACACCCTAAGGTGTTGCAATAGGAGGACTGTCAGTTATAGTGAAATTCTTGCTAAACAGTTTCTGGTCTGGAAATGTGCCAAATGTTCATCAAATTTATCAACACATACAGTGAAAGAGAACCACTGATGCATAAATCTGATGAGACTACTACCAGGAGAAGGACTCGTGCACTCTGATCATCTAAATTTGGCCTTTGACAAAAACAAAACTAATAGTGAAGCTAACAGAAACTAAACTAAAACTTAAAAATACATGTAAACCAATATGAGCAAACCAGTTTTATGAACTAACTTAAACTAAACTTAAATGAATAAAAATGAAAACTAACTACATGTTGTAATATACCTCTGTGGCACTCTTAGATTGCCCTGTACACAATTTTGTATTTGTGTGTGTGCGTGCCTGTGTTTGGGGGGCTTGCATTAGAACAACTCTTCAACTAAAGCACTTAAGCTCCACAGGTTAACATTGGATGAAACTTTTGATAGGCTTCTGCAGCTTTTGGCCATGGGTCTGCGCAGTATGACAGATATTGCACAGACTCAGATTATCTGCTGTCAAAATACACAGTTTACTGCAATACTTTTTCATCGCTTTGGATGACAGTTTGCAACAGAAACATCAGCAGTACAGAAGAACTAGCCAAAAGAAAATGGGGTGTCCATTCCTAAACAAGGGGCTTCCTCTGTAGCATTGACATTGTTATGGAAAATCTGATACGGATCAGAAAATGTAACTGTGCAAATTATGCAGCAAACTGGTCCCCACCAACTTTACAAAACTAGTCTTTTAAGACCTATGCAAAAATCACTGATTCCAGATACACAGGACTCAGCTGCATTTATATTATGAGTGCAACAACAGATATGCAGACAAGTTAAAAAGCACATCGACTGATGGACTGGTTCTTTTATAGCACTTTTCTACTTTATCTGAGCACTCAAAGTGCTTTATACAACTTGCCTATCTAACATTCACACACCAGTGGATGCATCGGAGAGCAACTTGGGGTTATTATCTTATATTATCTGCTCAAGGATATTTGACATAGACCGGAGCAGCCAGGGATCGAACCGCTAACGTTCCAATTAGCAGATGACCTGCTCGACCACCTCAGCTACAGCCACCCCAACTCATTTAAGCCAAGACTGGATACTCTGTTCTCAATGTTAGCAGACAGGCTACCACAGAGGAGAAATGACAGCCAGAGGCCTCAAGGAAGCGCTTGAATCATAAGAACTGTGTGACTGTCATCTGTGTCACTACAGATGATGCAACATAACTGGTGTTTGGTACTAGTTATTTTGTATTTTTGTACTGCACTTTGTTCACCGTTGCTGTTGTAATTAAATGTGCCATATAAATAAGTAAACGACAACCCTCATATTTATTTTCTTTTAAGTGTTTATTAGCCTTTTATAATTGTTATGTTTTGATATTTTTTATATTAAATAAATGTTGTGAGCCTTATATTGCTGTAGTTTCTATTTCATTGGCATTTGGTATTTTATGTTGGACCTTTAGTCATTTGTTATCAAAAAGTGTTTTAGTTTTTATACATTAATATTTTATATTTACATTACTAGTTGCCAAGTGCTTTTGATAATTTAACTTAAATGTAAAAAAGAAATAGCACTTTCCATGTTGTGATTATATAAACTATTCACTGAATTTACAAAAATGCACTATATTATGATATAGAGTGTTGAACACATCACCAATTTTCTAAGTGCTTCCTCTATTTCGAAATACTATTTACATGAAATTCTCACCAGATGTGGGTAGCAAACCATCCAATCGACATATATTTATTTTACTTATTTTACTCACTGTATATATCGTTATCTGGATAAGAACTGACTTTTAACAGGATAAGAGATTTTGGCCAGTGACAAAGAAATCAGCCAAAACATCAGAAGATTATGGCCCACCACATGTATGAAAAGGGTCCTCTAGTATCTTTACTGTGTTATCTACAAGAACATCAAAAGAAATCCTGTATTATATAATATTACCAATCAACATAACCTGCAAGATTACACGATAAGAAAGAAACCACCGCTCCAACCACAGGCATTGCATACACACATAAGTTCATGCTTTAGAAATGAACACGTATGTGAGGAGCAGCTACACTGATCAATATTAAACTCATAAGGGGAAAAATAGATAGCAGGCATTTTTGGCCGTTGGCTTAATTTTAAATTTGAGTTTAATAAAAGTATGATTTGCAGAGATGACAGTTTATTCCCTCAACTTTTTATTACATCAATTGTTTTGGTGGATTAAAGAATGCTGTGTTAATGAGGACATTACTAAGAATGCAGGAGACAAGCCATTTTACACAAACTAGACTAAACATGTTAGTAGAACTATTACAAGTCATAAGAACCAAACAAATAATATAACTGAATTTTGTTTTAGCTGTTCAGATTTTACTTGTCTTTTTGGTTGAATTCAGCAAATTTATTCATTGTTGCTTGTTTAAACTGCCAGATTTGTAGAGTCCACCTTCCTTCTTGTGTTTCTGAAAGTGGGAAATTACCTCCCAAGTGTCTAATTTTGTATTCTTTTTATTTGACTTGCACAGTATGTCTTATGGAGGGGTGGGCAGTGCTGCCTTAATGGTTAGCATGTTTACCCCCCTGCTTCACAAAAATGGTCTTGGTTATTGGCAATCTCAAGCAGGATAACAGAATAATTAAATTATGGAGATGACGCCCAACACTAGACCAACACTTGCTTTCAGGCTGGCACAGGTGATTTATAAGACTGAACATGAGTGACAAGTGTTAATGTTAATACTGGAGTAACTGACTAGCTGTTACCATCATGAATAGATAAGGGATCCACCACACAACACCCAATGTTTAGAACTCTGTCCACTGAGCCATATAATAGCCCACACCCAGGAAAGGTCTATACACTGCACTAGAGCTGCATTTGGAAAAGAAGAGCACGTGTTATTATCCAGGAAATATTTACAAATATATGCTATAAGAAAAATTCCGGTTTTTAGCCTGAACCTTTCAATTAGCATTCTTATTATTAGTAAGCTCTACAGTAAGCAATGCAAAACCCTATGATCATTGACAGCACGTCACTGTCATTTTACATCACCCGACCAAGCTGCCAAGTTGAACTGATGAAGAAAAGACAGCGTCACCGTAGAATACGAGATGAAAACACAAGCTGAGAAAGCTAGATAGCATTGCTACCTGGAGGGTATACAGTCACCACTTTCCCCAGGTATGCTGAGAAACAACCATGGCCTACAGGCACGTCTACAGGACAGGTGCGACAGGTGGAAGGATTCAACTAATGTTAGTCGCTGTGGCCTCGGAAGCTACTTTGGCATCTAATTGCCTAAAATAACCAGTGCGGTGTGTTAGGGAACCTCAGGCTGAGCAAACCAGCATCCCACGTCACTACCAATTCCATCGCCAGCATAACACAGCACCACAGAGTCAGTGTTCTTATCCGCTCGTGGCATTCGTTTTATTTTAGCTAACAACGACCCAAAATCGTTACCTGTTAGCCGTTAGCTAACTCAAGCAGCACAACGACGTAAGGATGTGAAGTCCCACAGCCACACCCACAAATGATGTTGACATTTTTGACAGGTCACTAGTCATCCATCGTTACACATAACCTAAAAAATTTCCTCACAGTCACTGCTGCCAACACGACAGCTAGCCCCATTCCTCATTTCAACACTATCTAGACTGTTGGCTAAAATAGCCAGCGCTAGCCTGCTAGTGGGTAAGGCAGCTAAGCTAGGTCTTAAACAAAAGGTGTGATCATGTAATATACAGTGAAAAACAGAGGACCTATATTGCCAGGAGCATTTTTAGAAGCTATATATTCTTACCGAAGAGTAGGACCGACACAAGCTGTGTCGGTGCTTTCAATTTCCTGTAAAATCCGCTCGTGCTCCGTTATGCACTCCAGGGTTTCACTGTCCGCCATGATTGTTATGTGCATATTACGGCTATCACTGCAGCTACAGCGGAGCATAGGTCAGTGTGAGGTCCGGCCTGTGGGAGGCGCGCTACGGTCGTCTTGACCTCGGCGATTGCGGCTTTGTTTCCGCATAGCCTGTGAATGGTTCCTCAAACATATACCACATGGAAAACCACACGGGTTTTGACTGTTTATGATCTTATCCGAAATACTGTATAGCGAGTGGTTTGCATGGTTAGCAGTAAATAACAGGAAAATAAGTTGTACTGTCATTCAAACGGTACTTGTAATAAAGATGCCTACTGTCAAATGAGCTCTAGTGGCTTCTGTTTGATTAATCTCAGTTCTGCTTAAGATACTTTTTAACTAACAACATACGGAGGGATTTATTTAAATCTGTAGGGTGTGAAAGTTTTTGTTTGTTTTTTGTGTTTCTTTTTGTTTTGTTAAATCAAGATGCAATTCTGGTTAAAGCCTGAAAAATGATACACACTGACGCCCACTGAAGTTAATAATGCTAACCTTTTTTAACATTAAATGTCTCTGTAATTGAACTCACAGTTTAATCAAATCAAACACAGTTTGCATATGTCCGCTAGCTTCTAAGGGCGTTTTTTTTTTTCTTGGTCTTGTTATTAAGATTTTGTAGTTTAGCTAAATCAGTCCACCTTCAGTTGTGGCCAGCAGATAAATCTTGGGTGTGTCTTGGAGTTTACCTTAAGGTGGTTCCAAGAGGTAAGTCCACGGATTCCAACTCTGCAAAAATATTCCCAAAAGCCTTCTTTTCTTCTTCTTTGCTTTCTCCTTCGCTTTGACTAGGCGGGTCAGGTAAAGCAGCATAGATCCTGTCACTAGCCATTCTCTCTTAGTAAAGTATGTCTTAAGGGTGAAGACTAAAAATCTGTACGTGTAAGAGAGGATATTTTGTGTGTGTGTGTGTGTGTGTGTGTGTGTGTGTGTGTGTGGAGTCGTGCAGGACACCTGCTGTGGTCAGCAGAAAAAAAGGGTGCAACAGGAAAAAGAGACCTTGTGATTCATTGAACTTTGAAGCCAACAAAACTAATTTCTTTGTTAGTAACGTAAATCCTGTTGATTTTATTCACCTCTGAAAATTAAAAACACAGCCAGCAAGCCTCAGATAGTTGATGTTGCAGATACAGGGCCTGATTTCTTACTTATTTGTCACACTTGAATACTAATCAAAATGTAATATTATGATATATAGCTTGAGGAAATACAAAATGCAGTTTGATGGGGATTTTATTTATTATGGCCTGATGTGAAAAAGTAATTTTGCCTAAACCTAACACAGAACTGTGATCATTGGAAATTGTTATTCATTTATTATTATTTAATAATAATAATATCGTGAGAGATAATCACTTGTTCAGTGACCTGTAAACCACAGAACTCCCTTTTCTATCAGTTTTTTCAGTCTGTTGTTGTCAACAGCTCCCCCAGCAGACCACAGCAAAGTGCTCTGTACTCTCCACAACTAACTGATAGAAAAACTTCTCCAATATTTGCTGCGCATGTTGAAGGATTTCAATTTCTTTAGGAAACATAGTCTTCCAGTTCAGCCTGGCGTCAGTGTGCAGAGGTGGCAAAAGTACAGACATTCTGTACCTAAGCAGAAATACAGAGACTTGATTCAACTTCTTTATTGAAGATTACTCAAGATTAAAAATGATTAAAAATTATGACATGACATCTCATCTTTAAATCTGCAGTTTATCAAGTGTCACGAGCAGTCATTACCTTTGAATATAACCTCTCTTATTCCTCTCCTCTCATGTCTTTTCTTACATTTTTCTCCATCTATGAATGATCTATGAACGTTTCTCTCCCTGGAAGTACAACATCTGGACCTTTAGCAACACACTTTGTGACAAACTGCACATGAACAGTTCGTGTGTTTGCTGATGTTTGTTGAGCTGATAGAAACATTGTACAAATGTTATGCCGTATAGAAACGTTACACCCTATACTCATTCCTCTTCTGTAGAGCTAGCTAGAAGCTGGCTGCTACATACGGACACCTGCGCTTGTTCCACCCCACTTTAACTGCTGAGTATAAACGCTATAGAAGATACTGTTGAGAAGTATTTGTACTTTGTTACTTCCTGCCTCAGTCAATGTGGATGTCCAGGTACTTCTACTCCTCCACCGCATTAATATTCTGTTTCAAGACAGACACAGTGTATTTGTCCTCTTCCCTCTGAGGTTAATCACCATTCCTCTGGTTTTATTCAGATTCAGAAGCAGATGATTTCTCTCAGGCCACTTCACAAAAAAATCCACTAGTGTTCTGTAGTCCTCCTGCCTATCAATTATGGTCAGGTGCAGTGTGACGTGGGCGGTAGGCTAAGGTGGGAGCCTGGGCATGTGGACCCCCAGTATCGCAGAATGGTTTCTGGGATGTGAGGTGGAGCACTACTGACTACATATAGTTTGGCTCACCTTCACAGGTACCAAGGGTTTTGGAACAAAATCTAGCAGATGGGACTCTGGAGTTGTCCTTTTCTGGAGTATCCAACGGTGCTAGGTGCTGGGGGGTTGGGGATGCTTTTGGACTTCTGTCCTACACACGGGTTGGCAGACTGTATCATTTGTTCTGAGGCTGTATGTCTTGACACTTGGGTAAAGAGAGGAACTCACCAGTTACGTTGTGAGAAGTTGAGAAGCTCCCTGTTGGCAAGACGACAGGTTTAGATGAAAGTCACCCTGAGATGCTAAAGGCTCTGGACACTGCCTTGGTTGACATACGTCTTTAATGATATGTGGAGGTCTGGCACAGTGCCTGTGGACTGGCAAACCAGGATGGTGATTCCCATTTTCAAAAAGGGGGACCAGAGAGTGAGCTCCAGTTATCAGGGTATTGCATTGCTCATGCTCTTGGAGAAGGTTTGTTCCAGGAAAGGAGGTCAATTGTTGAAACTTGTTTTTGATTTTGATTTTCATGGACGGCATGTCAAGGAGTTGCCAGGGTGAAGAGGGCATCTGCTTTGAGAGTGTCAGAATAGCATCCTTGCTTGTTGCAGATGACATGGTTCGTTTGGCTTCATCAGAATGTGACCTTCAGTACCCACTGGAGTGGTTTGCACCCTCACGTCAGCCTGGTTCTGCCAGAGGTTTCTTTCTGTTAAAAGAGACTTTTTCCTTCCCACTGTCGCCAAAGTGAGTGATCATAGGGGGCCATCAAATTGTTGGGGTTTTCTCTTTTTTCTCTGTATTGTTACAGGGTCTTTACATTATATCTTACATTATAAAGCCCCTTGAATAAAATTGAATTGAATAAAGTCTGTTGACGACAGCCTATTTAGGACAGAATCAGCCTATTTAACAATATAAGCAAAGGTATTACACATTAAAAACAACCAAAAACAAACAAACAAACAAACACAAAACATCACTTTTTTGGCAGATTATTCCTTTTTTTCACTGCACTTGCAGGAGAGTAGCATGACTTCTATCACTGTGGATGCTTTTTTCTTTTTTTTTAACTAAATTTGACGTGAGTATTTCTTGAACCACAGTCTGGCAGTTTGTCTGTTTACCACATATAACGTAAAGTCCAAAAACTTGTCAGACTGGCACACCTTTTAATTAATGTGATGGCAGTTAAGTGTGGCACACATACACCACACCACCTCTCTCCACAAGCAGTGGTGCTCTAGAAACCAGACTATGTGACAAATAAAAAATGAAAAACCAAAACACCAAAATATGCAGGTTACAGGTGTGACATCTATTAGGTTAAGGATGAGGAACCTGTGTTATATGTTAAGCTAGTCATTCCTCCCTGTCCATAAATGAATCAAAATTTCCCCATAAAAGTATATTTTGAATGTTTGCATTTGTTCATACCACAAGTAATAAGGTTATAATTTTAAGCTTGCTTTTGTGGGTGATTGCACTTGGCTATGCAGGCTTAGAAAATTATGCATTTGGCATTATACACTTCATCACAGTGATAATGTAGTTGAGCAAAATTAACGTTCTCAGATACTAATGTTACCTAAAATATAAAACTACAGAGTGTAAATGTAAATGACTACTGCATTCTATACAAATACAAAGAAATGCATGTGTGTGTGTGTGTGTGTGTGTGTGTGTGTATGAGAGAATATTCTGTTTAAATGTACTATTTGATTGCAATAATAAAACTCAGCTCAAATGATTTTAGTGTATCGTCGTGTGTGGATAAACACATGGTGGCACAAAATGTTACCACATCTTCTGAATATTTTGGGCAAGGCAACAGGCCTCGGTCAGCTTACACAAGAACTTTCTATTTCCTGCTATTCTTCTTGGAATTGATTGGCCCATTAGGGCCAATGACATCCCAGGGCTATGAGTTTCCTTATTACCCAACCAAAAACAAGTACTGGTTCACTCTCTCTCTCTCCCTCTCTCTCTCTCTCTCACACACACACACACACACACACACACACACACACACACAAAACTCTGTCACAAAACAATAGCACTGATACTGCATTGCTTTATGACAGTGTTGGGAAGGTTACTTTTAAAATGTATCCCACTACAGATTACAGAATACATGCCCCAGAATGTATTTTGTAACATATTCCGTTA
>VUQG01043066.1:0-11085 GCA_015106755.1 Etia nguti
TAAACAGCAGTGACGTTTGTAAGGTTACTGAAGTTTGGCTAGCTGGTATATAATGATGTGCTACGTGATCGCTAGCGACACAGCTATGTTAGCATAACATAAACAGTGAAGCTGGAGGATGAATGCTAAATTTTTTCAACTAGATAAAAGTTAATATGAGGGTTCCCGATGGTTAGGGACAAATGCAATCGCATGTTTGAATGCTGTAAACGGACCAAACTTCAGTCAGGAGAACAACTGAGATAATCCATCCACAATACGAGGTTAGTCATTAATATACTGCAACAACATGGGAATAGAGCAGCTGCGAGCATTAATGAATCAATGGTACGAAAATGGAGGAAGCAAGAAGAATGAGTTGAGTAAAGTTTGACTTATCTGACTGTTTTGTTTTGCTTAATGCGCCTTATAATCCAGTGCGCTTTATGTATGAAAACAGACTCATTCATCGACAGTGCGTCTTATAATCCGGTGCACCTTATGGTCCGAAAAATATGGTAATAGAGATTAATAATATGGTTAAATGCAGAGTTGTATGTAAGCACATAGTGGGGGGGAAAGTGATTAAAGAAGAAACAGAAGCCCTTCAAGAGCCTAGGCCTATTGCAGTAATAAACTAAGGATGTAAAAGTAAACCAAATTATGCCCATATTATTGTATTTCACACCATCCTATTCAGTTCAGTACCAACATGTAATGCCATTGAGAAGAAATGCAGTAAGGAAAAAGCTGCGTAACATTTAATTTGGTATGCAGCCTTGCTGCACATCTGAATTTTTATTATTTTTCACCATACCTTAACTTTTCCTGTGCATTGATATTTTTTAAATGATAGCAGTTAACTTTTTGGGGAGAACACCCCTCATATAGCAATATGTTTGCTGCATCCAAACTGGCTTGGTATAGAACTCTATGCCTGTCATTCTGAAGTTATGTTGGAGGTGCACATGTATTTTATTTGAACATTTTTCTTAAAAAAATAAAATTCAAATGGAATATGCATAGATTATAGAATTAAACATGGTCGTTTGGGGCTTTGACTTGTTTGTACGTGGGACTGTCAACTCAGTTGAACTGGTGCACCTGAGCAAATGGGTCCTCGGGCACAGCTGCCACTTCAGCGAGCTGTGAGAGGCTTTCACCATGTGCTGCATTTTATATCTAAATGATTTTATGCTCAGTAATCTCACATTTAAACCACTAATCTGGCTTAATTTCTACATCTACATCTCTAATTACATTCATACTTGAAATGGTTCATTTGTATTGTTTTAGCGGCCAGTTGTGACTTGTATGATAATATAGGGTTGACATATAGGGTTGACAAAATATGAAGAGCGTAAACACACAAAATGCAGTATGAAAGCACTTTATTGACTGTGTGCACTTGTTTTGCTCAGTACAACCGGAAATAATATGAACATGTTTTTATAATATTTTTAATATTTCAAGAATAGAAGAATTAGCTAAAGGTGAAAACATTGCTGTATAAAAGGAAATGGACAAAGTGGTATTACATAAACAATGTGCAGGTTGGCACTAGCTAATTAGCATATAGATGTTTTCCGACATAATCTCATAAATTTAAACATTTCAAAATTTATTATTTTTGGATATAAAAAAATTCTACATAACAATCATCCATACTGAATGGATGATTGTCATAACAATCATCCATACTGAATGGATGATTGTTAACCATACCTTCTCTTGCATCACATTTTTCAGCTCTTCTGTTCTGTTCTTTGCCTTCAACCAGCAAACCTTAATAATAGTAGTTACCCCTGTAGCTACCACTTTTCAGACCACTCACCATTCAGAAACCACCTGCCGATTTGACTTTTCTCCTTCTGCCTATTTGAAGTCATGCTTGATATGGTGATTTGTTTGTTGTGTGTGTGCTGGTTTCTTTACTTTTTTCAGGAATCTTGAAAACTTAAAAGCTATTTAGAGTGAGATTTTTTAAGAAATTATGACAACGTCTGTCTCCAACACGGAGAACATCCAAGAACATCCAAGATATTCAAGTTCTGAAAAATCATAAAAACCTATGAGCCATTGAAATAATAACACCATATTAACATATTCTTTTTAGAGCACAATTGTTTCACAGTTTTAACATTCTAACACCATTATTGGAAATATGAATGTTGAATAGAATTGAAAATTGAAATTTTCAACACAGCTGATTCTACTGGCCATGTGAGGTAGAAAATTATTTAACACAAGCAAAAGTAGTGTTACTTGGCTTAGTGTATGACTTCGGCAAAGTCTTTACAATGGTAGTTTTGCTTTTTCTTCTTGTTCAAACAAGAGGATAATTTGGTTGATGTCTGAAAAACTGCAGACTGAAACACAATGCAAAATAGCACACATTAAACAAGAGTATTTGATGGTGCTAGCAATTTTTGTCAGTTATCAGTCTAGATCTGTCACTATGAAAGAGTGAAAGCATTTGACTCTTGGTATCTTCAGATTTGTTAGAAAAATGTAAAATACATCTGTTGAACTAATGTATTTCTTTTTGTTCCCCTTATTGTCTTGTTATGTGTTGGTTTTAACAACTCTCTTGTTAAGAAATTTTTATGCCTAAATTAACTACGTGACACGAAAGTCATGATCCAATTTGCACTTAACAATTTTGTGTCTGAAGCCAAACAGATATCGGGTGCACAAAGATTAAAATGATTGTCCGTGTCATAAATCTGACTCTAATAGTTGCAGTTTAAGTAAATGGAATGATAACTAAGTGATATTCAAGAAAATACCACAAAGTATTCAAAAAACTCCATGAGCATTGCTTTTAGCACATTTTCTGTCCAACCAAGCACTTGATTATAGCTAATTACTTTCACCTTGAACCCTGAGAGTGAATTAAAGCCTGATTAGAACGTTTGACTCTATACCAGCATGCCTCTGAATCCATAGTGGCCCAAAATCTAAAATGCTCACTCCTAAATCATAAACTAACTAATGTGTTCTTTGTGTTTTTCTTTCTGTTTTTCTCTCATAAATTTAATCTTTCTTACTTTTAAAAAAGTGATACAGTATCACTCTTATAAATTGAGTCTTGAATAAACCTACTGTGGCTAAGGATTAACAATCTTACCCTACCAATTATTTTGTAGAATTTTATGTTTCATGTAGTATTTTATATTTTTAGTTTTTATTTAATCTCACAGAACTGACAGTTATGATTGTTACCCAATTAGTATTTTATTAGCTCTGTTCTTGTTTATGTTCTGTACATTTTCACACAAGAAAATAAACAATACAATAAAATGCTTAAAAAAGGATTAGAAGACATAAAAAATCCAGGACCATCCCAGGATCATTGCTGTCTATGCATTTAAAAGGGTAATACCAACATTTTAAGTATGCTTCTTCACCTTTTACATATATCTGTGTATAATCTAAAAAACTTGCAGGTAAACCACGAAGTTTTTCCACTTCACTGGTATTCCATGACCTACATTTGCTGTAATGAGGGGAAAAAAAGAAAGAAATCGATAAATGTGGTGATGGAGCAGATTTGTTCAACTACTGGTAATGGAAACTATCCTCCAATTCAGAAGGGATTCACTTTAAGAACCAAAACTTTCCGAGTGGAATTCTACACTAATGAAAGATCATTATTTTCTTTCTTGCAAAAACTGTTCAGTACTCCCTTCTAAATATTTAGAAAATATTAAAGAATTATTGAACTTTTTGATCAGTTTGTCCCTTCTTTGTCACACCAACAATAATAGCTTACAAGAAACTCAGCATGCATACATTATATACATATAACAGTGAACATTATCACTCGATTGTCTGTAAGGTGATATAATTAGTTTTTTTTAAGTCAATTGATCCATTTTTGCAACATCCTACACTATGACTGATCAGTAACTGTTTATCACGTTATGGCAGTGGGTTACAGTATTTCCTCCCACCTATTTTGCTGATCCACTGCACAGAGAATACATACAAGCTGTCCCCCCTCCCCCTAAAAACCGTCACAGCATAGCAGGAGGGAAGGGTGATGTGCTTTTAACATGAGCGCTTCAGGCACCATCATATCGAACCAGAAGAATCAAGCAGACCAGATTTGATGAAGATGACTATAATTGAAAACGCCACAAAAAAAGCCATGTGTTCCACAGAGGCACTGCAAGGTTACAAGGAGAGACAATTTCAAACTGACTGACAGCTGCTGTGCCTGTAAAATAAACATCTTAAACGTATATCTTTTTTCAGAAAAGTTTTCACAGTACACAGTGTTCACCACTGGCAAGAAGAGGAATGCACCAAAATATAAAACATAGCATTTGGTACAGGAGATTTTTGTCAAAATGTCATTGTTAAGTGAATTCTCCACGAATAATATGAATGAAAGTGCTGGGCCCTGCAAAAGTTTTAGTCCCAGGACAACTTTTGCATGGAACTGTGACGAGCTATTACCAAAGCAAACCCATCTCAGGGTTCCAGCTGACATAAATGTATTTTTCAAAAAGACTAACATAATGAATATTTTTTTCCAAGCATTTCCATGTTGCAGTGTTTGCTTTTCTTTATTCTGACATGTCAGAAAGGTGGAACACTTACTCACAGGTACCATTAATTAGCAGACAGAATTTTGTCCTGTATTTTAGATAAATTTAATGAGCTTCTCTTCATTCATCTCTAGCATTCAGAGGAGCTGTTTTATTGAATTTCATTTTCAACACTGCATTACTTGTCTGCATTCTATAGTATAGCCAAAAGGTGTTCAATTATGTACTGGTAAATAGAGGTAATATCATACATTATTATTCTGCCTTTTTGTGCACAGAGAGCTAAAATGGCTCTGAGGGACTTTGCATATGAACTGTACCGTGGTTAATTCAACCTTGCCCCTTAATCTCCCTACCAATAATCTAATGACTATTTTGCTACATGACCGCAAATTAGGTGCTGATCCTGATTATTTATTTTATTTTATTTTATTTTATATTTCTCCACCAAAGCAGGCCGTAAGGACTCCTTGTCTTGGTACGCTAACACACTGGTTGTAGTATAATTTTAACCCAAAAATATCTCTTCCAGATTTTAGCCAAGTATGATGTATCCAGTCATCTTTTCAGTGACTTTGAGCCATAATCAAGGGCTTAGTATATCATCTTTGCATCATCTATTCTGCCATCTTTTTTGAGGCCTTTGCTGGCTAGCTAAGTGAAGTATTTGCAGGGACAAGATCAAGCATATTCACTACCAGTCAAAAGTTTGGATACACCTTCTCATTTAATGATTTTTCTTTATTTTTATTACTTTCTACATTTCAGATACATACTAAAGACATCAAATAAATGAAGGAAGATATATGGAATTATGTAGCAAATAAAAAAATGATAAATAACTCTGTGTTTTATATTTTAGATTCCTCAAAGTAGCCACTCTTTGTTTTGTTGACAGCGCTGCAAACCCTTGGTTTTCTCTCAGTGAGCTTCATGATGTAGTCACCTGAAACGGTTTAAACTTCACAGGTGGCCTTGTCAGGGTTCATTTGTGGAATTTCTTGCCTTCTTAATGGGATTAGGACCATCAGTTGTGTTGTGCAGAAGTTAGGTTGGTCCACAGCTGATGGCGCTAATTGACAGCTGTTAGAATTCATATTATAAGACGAACTACAGTCCATCATTACTTTAAGAACTAAAGGTCAGTCAGTCCGAAAAATTGCTAAAACTTGTGACTGTGTCCCCAAATGCAGTCACAAAAACCATCAAGCGCTATGACGAAACTGGCACACATGAGGACCGCCCCAGAAAAGGAAGACCAAGAGTCACCTCTGCAGCTGAGGATAAATTCCTTAGAGTCACCAGCCTCAGATATTGCAAGTTAACATCACCTCAGATTAGAGCCCATATAAATGCCACACAGAGTTCCAGTAGCAGACACATCTCTACATCAGCTGTTCAGAGGAGACTGAGCAAATCAGGCCTTTATGGTCAAATAGCTGCTAAGAAACCACTACTGAGGAAAAGCAACAAGCAGAAGAGATTTGTTTGGACCAAGAAACACAAGGAATGGACATTAGACCAATGGAAATATGTGCTTTGTTCTGATGAGTCCAAATTTAAGATCTTTGGTTCCACCCCCCGTGTCTTTGTGTGACACAGAAAAGATGAACGAATGGTCTCATGCATGCATGGTTCCCACCATGAAGCATAGAGGAGGAGGTGTGATGGTGTGGAGGTTCTTTGCTGGTGACACTGTTGGGGATTTATTCAAAACTGAAGGCACACTGAACCAGCATGGCTATCCCAGTATCCTGCAGTGACATGCCATCCCATGCTGTTTGCGTGCAGTTGGGCCATCATTCATTTTTCAACAGGACAATGATCCCAAACACACTTCCAGGCTGTGTAAGGGGCTATTTGACCAAGAAGGAGAGTGATGGAGTGCTGTATCAGATGGCCTGGCCTCCACAGTCGCCTGATGTAAACCCAATCGAGATGGTTTGGGATGAGATGGACCGCAGAGTGAAGGCAAAAGGGCCAAAGAGTGCTCAGCATCTCTGTGAGCTCCTTCAAGACCATTGAAAAACCATTTCAGGTGACTACCTCATGAAGCTCATCGAGAGGATCCCAAGAGTGTGCAAAGCAGTAACAAAACAAAGGGTGGCTATATGTAGATATATATATCTATATCTATATATGTGTAGAAGAATCTAAAATATAAAACATTTGAGTTATTTCAAACTTTTTTGTTTACTACATAATTCTGTATGTTGCCATTCATAGTTTTAATGCCTTCAGTGAGAATCTACAATGTAAATCGTCATGAAAATAAAGAAAAAAACATTAAATGAGAAGGTGTGTCCAAACTTTTGATTGGTAGTGTATATCATGGACAGACTACTCATCCTTAACGATAACAGCTGAAATAGTTCTATCCTGCCAAAAGTGGCACCTTGTGTTCATTAGTGATGCAATACTAATTTCAATTTGCACTGCACTGGAAAAAATCCTGGCCACATCTTGTTTCTATTTATGAACCTTATTTGCAGGTGATATTGTGTCAGCCTTCTTTACCTTGGTCATATCTTTGTGGAGTTAACACCTTAAACTCACTTGTGTCACTTGAAGATTGCATGATGCCAACAGCTTCTTCTTTAACTTCTCCATCTTTCAGTTGCAACAATCTTTTGAATTTTTTTTTGTCATCTCACCTCTGTAGTTTGGCCATTAAGACTCGTACCTCTGTTTGAAAGGCTTTTTGCAGTTTTTTGACTGTCTTTTTTGGCCCATTTTTTCAGAGGTAATAAACTCAATAATTCTGCCTACCGTGACTGTTGTTTTTCGCTTAAGGCTCCCCATGTTACTCAAGCAAACAAATAATACAGTGAAGTGGGTCTCATGTAACAATCTTGGGAGACTTAGCATGTGATTTACATTAGCTTGTCATAATTCTTTTCTAACTACATGCTGGGTAAGATAAGAGGAATCAGGTCACGTGGAACAAAAATGGACACTTTTAAAATAATTAGATCAAGTTGTTCTTTAAAGTTGAAGTCTACCACATTTCTCAAAATTTTTCCATCATGTTTTATAAAGGGGAGCCACTGATTTTTGGGAAATTTTGTTCTGTCTCTCCAGTTACATTATTTATTAGTGTGGATGTGAGTGCAACTGGTTGTCTGTCTTAGCCCTGCATCAGATTGGCATGCTGTCCTGGGTGTACCATGCCTCTCACCCTATGGTAGCTGGGATAGGCTCCAGCCACCCAACCCCAGGTACACCCATGATAAGGATAAATGGAAAAGACTCTCTATTAAGATCTGAGTTTTAGAGGCGTTTGTGTATTGTCGATGAGAATAAGTCAACTAGAAGTAAAACAGAGGGAGGCTGTGGGATGCTGAGGCCCCTCAGTTCTCCCACAAACCCTGACTAGAATTGTTCTACTGGAATACAAAGCCAGAATGCATAAAAATTATGCATTTTGGCAGTAGTAGTATTACTAAAACCCCATTATGGACATTTTGAGTGTTGATGTGTATTCTGTGCAAGACCTTCAACTAAATTTGAAGTTTTGTGTTGCAGGCTATGGAAAAACCTTTATGCATATAGTTTGCCAGTTGATGTAATTGCTCGCTGTTTAGATCTGTACATTTATTTGTGGGAAAAGCAATTGTGCCTTCCTATGAAAAATGATTTGAATGAGCTGAATAAAGGTTGCAGAGATGTCAGTTCAGTTCAATTCAGTATACACACAGATACCGGTGGTGGTATGGTATGCTTTATAAGTGGTTCATTTGGTCCTGTAAATTTTGAAAACTGGATTTTGCTAGCTAGGGGTAAGAATGGAGGGACATATTTCAAAGTCGAGGAGCGAGTTTGCTGTTGACCATGCTGACAGAGTGGTACAGAGTGGATTGTTTGGGATTTTAGCAGTGAGCACCTATAACTGATCAGTCAGTGAAACCAGTGTATAGAATTCAAAGTTGCTTACATATAGTCTGTTCAGTGTCAAGCCATCAAGCCAGGAAGGTTTAGGTTGTTGAACAAATAATAATAATAATAATAATAATAATAATAATAATAATAATATGAGTAGATGGTGCAATACTTTTCACTTACTTTTTGTTCACTCCTTGACACTTACAGATTTTTATTATTATGTAAGTAGAAATGTCTTACTTTACAGTGTTGATGGCATTTTGCAAAACAGTCTTAAATAAATAATAAGTCTTAAATACCTAATGAGAATGAACATATGGGGAACTTTAAGTTCTATAACATTTTAGTTTCTTTAAATCAAGTCTTACAAATGAGACAGAGAGACTGACTGACACAATAAAACTGAAAGAAAGCAAACTGCTAACACCATCTGGGTGATTTCCCTAATAAGTGCGGTTACACACCAATCGCAAAACACACCAGTTTGTCATTGACGAGGCAGAGGCATAGCAAATTAATTGCAATACTTTATTAAACAAATTAAAGCAAAGATAAGCCTGGAGCTCCAACAAAGGGTAGGTTAAACTACAGGATTAAAAACAAACAAACAAAAAACCTATTACCATATATTACTTAAATGATTTCCTACCACAATAGTACATGGTAGGATCAAAATAGAAGGCCATCCAACTAATTCGTTAATACAGTTCATAACTGGCCACTGTTGGCCTGTTGTTAATGGGAGAGAATCCCCAGGGGTGCTAACTACTACTCACTGACTGCTCAATCTTCACTGCAATCCTTGCAAACTAAAAATGTCTTATAAAGTCCCGATCAAAAGTTTAAGACCACTTGAAAAATGGCTAAAAAAATCATATTCTGCATGGTTGGATCTTAACAAGGTTCCAAGTAGAGCTTCAACATGCAACAAGAAGAAATTCTGTCAAGCTGTCACACTGTCATGACGTTCTGATGGCAAAGGCAAAAAAAGTTCCCTTTTTAAATGTGGTTGGGTTGTTGAGCTGCATAAGCAGCTCGCTGCTGAGGTGGGACGCAGTAAGACAGTGATTTGGAATTTCTTAAATGATCCTGCAGGTTATAGAACAAAACAGTCAAGTGGAAGAACCAAAAATATCACCAGCATTGATCCAATTGGCTGTCCATCAAGACACTGGACGAGCCTCGACCCAAATTAAGGCCCTTATTGGTGCCGACTGAAGCCCCATAACCATCAGACGGCATCTTAGACTGAGGGGCTTCAAAAACAAAAAAACGTCTTCAAAGGCCTCGTCTCCTTGAACGTCACAGAACTGACTGTTTGGACTTTGCAAGAGAGCACCAAACATTGGACATTGAAAGGTGGAAGAAAGTTTTATTCTCTGATGAGAAAAAATTTTACCTTGATGGCCGTGATGGTTTCCAATGTTACTGGCATGACAAGCAGATCCCACTGCCACAGTGGAGGGGGCGCCATAATGTTCTGGGGTACTTTTTCCTTCAGTGGAACAATGAAGCTTCAGGAGGTGCAGGGACGTCAAATGGCCGCTGGCTATGTCCAGGGCTGTATCCCAATTCAGGGTCTGCAGCCTTGAAGGACGCAGCCTTCACGGTCTACGCGGGCCGCGTCCTCGAAGACCGAGAAGGCCGGAAGTGCGAGGCTTGTGAAATGGGACGGTCTAGCCTCAGTCGCGCTGCTCATGTTGCCTAGCAACCATGATACTAACCGCTAGAAACATTTTATACAGCATTGTTTGACAGAAATAAAGGAGGAAATCTTTTTGTTCATTTGTGTGTCTGTTTATGAGCTTTTTTTGATTTGATAATTATCTGAGGCTGAGACCACGGGACTGTAAAAACATGATTGTTGGGCTTCATTTCTGTACTGAACAGTGATTTTAAGATTAGCTAGTAAATAACAATTAGCTAATGTTGTTCATGAGACTAAAGTCATTTATATTACTTTGGTAATGTAAATGTAAAATGGCCAATATTAAAGTTATTATTATATTAATCATTATTAGTTATTACAGCAGTGAACTTGAACTCTGTGTCAAATATTGAGCTTCAGTAAAGATTCAAGCTGCATTTATGTATATTTCCTATCATTTTATATCTTCACTCGAAGACAAGTATCTTTGACAGTGTATATATAGATGTATTATATATAAGAGACAAAAATTTTCTTTTAATATGTTGGCATTACTAAATTTGGCTCAATGCTTACATATATGTGTAAAAAGAAAATTTACAGACTGTGATAACTGTTTCTGATAAAATGAAGAGTAGACTGATGTATTAAATATTCCTTTATTGGGTGAGAAAATCATACCATGTCATAACTGCTTTAAGTCATACAGAATAGATATCAGAGCCTTAAACAGGCTGACTTCTGCTAAATGGGTCAAACTGGGCAGAAAGTATACAAACACAAAACAACCTTATAGAATATGATGTAACACTATAGATCAACTTACCTCAGAATATATACAGCATATAAACAATTACAGCAATATGATACAACAAACACAGCAGTACTACTAATCCAAAATACTCAAAGCTTCATAGAACTGAAACAAACATGGACATTTATTTTTAGGTCCATTCTGCTGCTGATACATACTTTAGGTTTCTGAATATTAAACTTGTTACTGCCTTTCATAGTGTTTAA
>VUQG01043107.1:3418-23735 GCA_015106755.1 Etia nguti
GAATGAGGAAAATAAACTGAACATGACAAAACTGAAAACGCTGGGTCAACGACCCAGGAACCCTGACAACAACACATTTAAGCAAAACAGAAAATTATTGTTAGAAAGTTAGACTCACCTCTCATATGTCACATGAAACTGTAATATCTTTCCCTTTCCCTCTTCTTAAGATTCCAGTGGAGTACGTCAAATTTGCATAATTGTAAATCTAATGTAATGGTTTACAGATAGAGCTAAAATTATAACAATATCATAAATATGTATGGAAGGCTATGCAGTAACTTGGGAGCCAAGTTACTGCAAAAAAAAAGAAGTTTCTATTGTTTTTCTAATTTTGTGAAACCAGTTGCATTTTTGATTTACTGATATCTCGGAGGTGAGCTATTTTTTAGATGGATATTTAATTTTTTTTCTAGCACATGTTCCCTTTATAAACTCTGTGAGCTTTAATATGTACAAAGTACTCATTAAGATCATTTTTACTGTCACTATTGCAGGAACACTGAAAAATAGTTAGCAGCTATTCGGGTTAAGCAGCATAGATCCAAATATATAACAATTACAATATAAAAATGTGGAAGAAATAAAAACAATACATACAATATAGTTCAAAATGGATTCAATGGATTTTATAAAGAGTTACTCTAGTACAGTTAAAAGTGAGGTTGGATCATCAGTACTTCAATCAGGAGGTGAGGGGAAGACACATTTGATGGCCTGTGCATATTGAGTTGGTTTGTTTTTGTTATATGAATCAGTAAACAGACTTTGACCCCAAATCTTCTGAATCCCTACCATCCATAAACAAAGCCACATAACAAGGTGATTTTTGGTAAGCAGTTATCACATGTAACAAGTAAATAATGTCTATAATAAATAGACATAAATAATGACGTGTGCTGTAAAAAATTTTTTGTAGAAACCTATTTATTTGTATATAAGCAGATATGAAGGATGGGTAGATAAATGGCATACTTTTAAGCAACTAAAGTAAATGGAAGAATGTTCCAGTTAGACTTTAATGACCTGATTTAATTACAGACTCATAGTCTTCTAAGCCAGACAAACTTTGGAGTGTTTTATTCAGGAAATGTCACAGTTGCAGTTTTTTGTTATGATGTTGAATTTTTATTTCTGTGATATTGCTGAGTTTTTGTTCCTACTTTTATTTTGTTGTTGATCTGTCTTTTGTTTTTTCTAGAGGCCCCAGTATACCCCCTCTTTGCCCTCCTCTGTAATGTTATGCATTTATGTCTGCATGTTCATTTTGTTAATTTCTTTTTCTGCTCTGTCTTCCCTAATTTTTACTTCCCACCTTTTTCTTCTTCCTGATTCCTTAATTGTTGTACTGTGTTCCCACCTGTCTCAGCACTTTCCTCTTTTACAGATCAGCCTGCATTAGTCTGGATTTTGTATGTCTTGAATTTTTTCTTGAGACAACTGCAGATCATTATTTCTTATCAACCTTCCTTCATGTCCACTGTCTCAGTCCTCTCATTACATCAAAAGGAGGTCACAAATTCACAAAATTTGCATTGATTGGAAGGTTCCATTGTAATATAATTACCAATATTTTGACAATTATTTTAGGTTTTCAGAGTTCCGGTATATTTACTTATTCACTGTGACTTTATTGACATCATTTAAGTGGTTATTAAACACAGTCAGCACTATTACAGTCCAATTAAAAAAATAAATAAAATGTGGTATGTGTTAAATGACTTCTCATAATTAATTATCTATTAACTGAAGAAGCCAGAATTGCGTTCTGACCCAATTTAACCCCTAGGTTTTATCACTTTGACAACATTTAATAGGTGATTACCAACAATCAGAAGATAACAAAGACGATATTTCCTCATATTTCCAATGCAAAAACCCACAGCATTTATACAATATCATTTTATGTTTTTGAAGCCATATATTGGGTCCCTATTTATAAGTAAAATGAATTAATGAAATTAAAGGACCCTTTAAAACCTATTGACTACCTTCAGTTTTTACTAAACAAACACTACCACACAGAATAGTGAGAACCAAGGCAGATTATATCTTTTTGTATGCTATATATGAGAAAAGGTCATTTTCGAAAATGGTTCTCCTACAGCTTACTTGCTAAATGTAGTGAAGGTGTTTTTAAAGGTTTGCTACTGCAGATGTGTGATGGGCCCAACCAGGGCTGCCCTTTGTCACTGATTCTGTTCATAATTTTTAAGGACAGAATTTCACTAGGGTGGTTTCAGGATCTCATCTCTGCTTTTTGCAGATGATGTGGTTCTGTTGGCTTCATCGGGTGATGGCCTCCAGCTTGCCTTGGAAAGGTTTGCAGCCAAGTGTGAAGTGGTGGGAATGAGAATCAGCACCTCCAAATCTGAGGCCATCAGCCGGAAAAGGGTGGAGTGCCCACTCCGGGTCAGGGACGAGTTCCTGCCCCAAGTGGAGGAGTTTAAGTATCTCGAGCTTTTGTTCACGAGTGATGGGAGAAGGGAGCGGGAGATCGACAGACGGATTGGTGCTGCGGCTGCAGAGATGCGGACGCTGCACCGGTCTGTTGTGGTGAAGAGAGAGCTGAGTGTAAAAGCAAAGCTCTCAATTTACCGGTCGATCTACATCCCTAGCCTCACCTATGGTCACAAGCTGTGGATAGTGACCGAAAGAACGAGATTGCGGATACAAGCGGCGGAAATGGGCTTCCTCCGAAGGGTGGCTGGCCTCTCCCTTAGAGATAGGGTGAGAAGTTCAGCCATCCGGGAGGGGCTCAGAGTAGAGCTCCTTCACATCGAAAGGAGCCAGTTGAGGTGGTTCGGGCATCTGACAAGGATGCCTCCTGGGTGCGTCCTGGGTGAGGTGTTCCGGGAGGAGGCCCTGGGGCAGACCCAGGACACGGTGGAGAGATTATATCTCTCGGCTGGCCTGGGAACGCCTTGGTGTTCCCCCAGACAAGCTGGAGGAGGTGGCTGGGGAGAGGGAGGTCTGGGCTTCTCTGGTTGGGCTGCTGCCCCCACAACCCGGCTCCGGATAAGTGGAAGAAGATGGATGGATGGATGATGATTTTGTGATTTTGAGTAAAAGTAAAACTTTGAGTTAAATGCAAAATGTCAAGTGGCCATTTAAGTCACCGACGTTTCTCATCATAAAGCCTGTGTGTAAGGGATCCAGCTAGCCTGTCAGGGAGGGGAGACATAGGATGCATGAGAGGGAAAATCCCTGACATGAGTCAGCCTTTTAATGAAGCTGAAAGAATATGACAGAACACAAAGCACAGCAAACCAGTCGCTCACGCACACATTCACACACCAAACACAAAGACAGCTCAAAACAAAGAGGCTTTCTGTGGAAACCTGCTGCAGACGCATCCCCTCTGAAGGACTCCACTGTCCTCTGCTTGGGTGTAAGAGTGTGTTTTCGTGCTCACCCATGCAGCCCAGTGGAGGGCGAAAACCATATAGGCTGCACAGTGTTGGCACATGCACACACTGTCTTTTTGTAATCTGGAATGTGACCAATACATTGTCCGTCTGTGGGAGCTTATTTCCGTTTTCCTGTCTTCCTGTATTGTCTTGTTACTTAAATTTTCCTTTTGAGTGGGGAGGCAGATAATGACAAGAACATGTGCAATTTTGCAACTTGAAAATTGCATTGCTGTGACTCCGGGCCTTTAATCTCTGCAGTAACTAGAAAAGCTGTAATCAGAGGCTCGAAATGATATTGAGTTTGGAACAGTCAAGTAAAGACATACATGATATTTGTAACTTACATTTTCTCATATAAGAAAAAGTAGAAATTAAAGCAATGAAAATAACGAGGGCAAGGAAAAAAGCAGGAAGTAAAACCAAAATAGAAAACAAACCTTCAAAGTAAAATAAGAAGTAACTAAAAGACATAACTGACGCTGCAACATGAAGAATACACTAAAGTAAACATAACATCAGAGACCGGGGAGCACCGAATCCAGGATCAACTAGAAACAACATCAAAAACTACAGAATACCAGGGCCATGACACTGTCCCTGTACAAACAAAGCAGAACTAAAAATGTGCAGCCATTATTAATTATTGTTGGTTAAGATCAAAGCTTAAGAGATCAATAAAGCTATTACAATGAATCCTAATGGGGGTATGAGTGTCTGCACAAAATGTCAAGTCCATGCATCTGTGGTTGAAACAATAGATCTGGCGCATTCATGCTTTGCATTGAATTCTTGCATTTGCACAATATTGAACTAAAATGAAGAAAGATGTGGCCTGTTTGCCTTATTTCTTACCTCAAAGGTTTTCACACACATTGGAGGTCTGCAAACGAGTCCCTGTGGTCGTTTGGGCTGGAAACAAGACTCCACAAGAAGCGTTAGTCTGATTGGGAGAAGCTCAATATGTGTGCAATTGTAGGAGGACACATACCATCAGTGGCACTAGAGCATAGTCAAAGTCAAAGTCAGCTTTATTGTCAAAAACCATATGTACAGATCATACAAAGTGTGTGCTTTCTTGGCCAGGTAACCCCTGAAAAGGAGATTTTAATCTCAATGAATGTCTTTGTTAAATACATTAAAGTGGTTATCGCTCATCGTTACATCAGAAAATCAACAACAAGAATGTGACAACATATTTTACACTGTAATTTTGCACTGCTTTACTTTGACACAGTTTGCGATTCGAGTCCGAAGCTCTACAGAGTTTCAGCAGAGCTCAGCTTGTTGTCGCGTGTCGTCATGTCGATGCTAAGCTGCCAGCCTCCAGCGTCCGTCTGCCTCATCAGCACAAAGTCTGCACTGACGAACACTCACAAAGACCCAATTGTTTAATGTCCAGATGAACTTAGCTTGACCTCACAGAGCTTCAAAAGCAAAGAAGACAAACTTTCTAGTTCTTCATTTCCATCAGCGTTCAATTTTTGTCAGCGAGGGTTGACGTCAGCTGAAATTCGTATATTAAGCCTTTGATTTATATTAATAACAGGGGGTTTATACCTGCTAATATCCACTATTGTTTTGTGTTGTATTGTTTAGGCAAATGTTAAAAAGGCAACACAAAAGAAATAACAAGGAAAACACAAATCTACTGTGATCCAGTTAGTATCAATTTACAGCAGGCAATTAACATAATTAGTAGTTGGCATGAGCTGTTACTTAGTATAAACAGTGATCTAGAGGCACATTAAATGCTGCTTAAATGTAAGCTTCTTACTCCATTATGCATCCATCTTCTTCCGCTTATCCTTATCAGTGTCGCAGGGGGGCTTGAGCCAATCTCACCTACCATAGGTAGAGAGGCAAAGTAGACCCTGGACAGGTCACCAGTTGTCACCAGGCCAAAACATAGAGACAGTGAATCATTCACCCTCAAATTCACACCTATGGGCAATTTAGATTAACCTATTGAAATTGTGGGAGGAAGCCGGAGTACCTGGAGAGAACATGCAAACTCCACACTGAAATGTTTCAAATGGTGCCGTTGAACTCAGGAAGTTCTTGCTATGAGGCAACAGTGCTAACCGCCACACCGCTGTGCTGCCCTACACATTATTTATTATTATTATTTTCCTTTTGCTTTTATGAACTGTGTGTTTTCACAGCGCTTTTTCCAACATTTTGTCGGGTTACAGCTTTATTCGAAAATGGATTAAATTTATTTTTCCTCCTCAAAAGTTCTACACACAATTCCCCACAATGAGAAAGTGAAAGAAGATTGCTTGAAATTCTTGCAAATTTATTAAAAATAAACAAAAAATAGAACATGTACATAAATATTCACAGATTAGCTTTGGCAGCAATTACAGCCTCTTTTTGAGTATAAATGGATCTATATATAATATCACCACAGTCAATCAATGAAGTGCTTTCTTATGTTCAAAAGGTTTGACCTTTTACTCAAGTAATGAAAAAAACCCAGTGAAGCTCAGTTAGCAGCTGATGAAAGACTGAGGATGATGCTTTCCTAATGACGTTTAATAGCAAAAACTGTTTTTCACTTTCATTTTTACCAGTGTGTTCCTTTAAACTTTAGCTGTTTAGTGACTTTTTGATGTGACATTAAATACAGAACCCTGCAGGATGTGTGGCATTTGACGGAAAATATAAGCATGTCATAAAGTAGCTTCAGAAATATTAATCAAAATGTTGTTTGTTTTTTCAGGCGATGGAGAGCAAGCTGCTGGTCGGTGGAAAAAACATCATAGATCACACCAATGAGCAGCAGAAGATGCTGGAGATAAAAAGGCAGGAGATAGCTGAGCAGGTAAAGCAGTTTTTTGCAATAGTACACTAATTTACTCAGTACAGCTCCACAGTTCATACTTCAGGCATACATTTAATATCTTAGGAGAAAAATTTTTCTGCAGCAGTTTGTTTAACATTTATAGTAATTTGTGTTTTCTTCAGCCTGAGTTGATAAAAACACTCCAGAGCTGAGGGGAATCCGCAAAAAACCAGGGTGATATTTGCATTCTGCTTTCAGACGCGTAATGAGCGCGAGATCCAGCAGCAAGTGTTGATTCAGGACGAAGAGACGCTGGAACTGAGAGAGACTTTCACTTCTCTGCAGCAGGAGGTCGAAGCCAAGACAAAGAAACTCAAGAAGGTAAAATATCCTGATGATGCAGAAAAGAATCTGATGCACACGAGTAGAAATACAGTGGATATCCTCATTTCTACACACGCACACACTTTTGCAAAAGAGGACATATAGTATAGGTTTTAACGTGCACACACTTACAGACCTTCCCTTTTTGTTCCTAATGTAAGAATGTCCCTCTTTACCCCCTTCTTTCCCTTTGACCTTTGACCTGGATCACAAATGACCCCTTGACTTGGACACTCGCTTCGTTCGGACACACACTTAAATCTCAGTACCTCAAGGTTTGTCCTGCCGTCCCTTTCCCTCCATCCCTATCTGCCGTTTTACGTCTTCACGCTTTCTGCACTAACCTTTTCAGTCTTCCCTTCTCAGTCTTCCTTCACTTAATGGTCAGTTTGCTCCAAATCCCCCAGTAACTCACTAAACTTCTCCCTCACCAGTGCAAACACCGAACCTATCACATCCTTCCCCTCTCTTTCCGCTTCCCTATCTCGCTGCACGGACGCGACCAGCAGGACTAACACCGAGCGGCCCATTGTGCTAGTGCGGGCGACAATGTGACTAATGATCCTGTGCTGATCTTTGCTGCCCTGATTCCCAAACGTGGGTCAATCTACTCCTCTCACGCTGCATGATGCTGAAGTCTGAAGTCTGTCTTTTCAGTCTGAAGAAAAGAGGGGGTGTTTTTCACGCTGTGCATTCAAACCTCAGTGGGCAGTCCGTAAAGCTCAGCGACTACAAAAATGTCATTGACATCAAACTTGTTTGCTGGAAAAGAAAAAAAAATACTACTGCAGAACTCTATTTTCTTAAAATAGCCAATGATAATTTTTTTTCTTGTTTTCCTTCCAAGGTCATTATTTAATGATCAACTGAGAAGTTGATAATGTTAACTGTTAAGTTGGAGTAATGGTTGTAGCTAATGTAAAAAGAATAAGCAGACTGCCACGGTTACCTGTAGTTTTTCATGTTTGTCTGCAAATACTCCCTGATACTCACCCAGCAGTAGTAAAACTTGAAAAAGTAAAAAGGTTTGCCGTTTTAAACATGTTGGCTGTAGTGTTGAGGCACAGCTTTTATTTTGAAGGTGAACCTTCACCATTTTCTTAATTTCACTACAGCTTGGAGAGTAGCTGGACAGTGCTGTCACTGCTGTTCAAACAGTAGCAATATGCCAGTGACCGGAGCAATCACCGGATGGGGAATACACATTTTTCCCTAGGAACATGTAGTTGCCATTGTGTCATACTCCGATCTTTAGGTCTGTGTGACGCAGGCTTTTACAGTCATTTTCCCAACAACCTCCATCACTCGCAACTAGTTGGGGAATACTTGCTTTTCTCTTGTGACAGGTTGTTGCCAGAGGGTTGCAGACCAATCTCTAGGCCTTTGCATCTGGGGCTTAATTCACTCGATACGACACTGCTACCATTATTAATTAATGCTACGGGTTTAAAGTTCACATGTCTGCAAAACTTAAATACCTGTTGTGTCCATGTACTGTTTAGTGTGTTAACAGAATGAATTCACTGAAATTAAATTAAATTCAAGCTTAAATAGATTTTCAGGCACAAAAGGACATATTATCAGGGTTTTGCAGAGAGGTGGAAGCAACTGCATACAAGAGCATGACATAAAGCAAAGCGCAAGCTTTACTGCAAAGCTGATAAGTCAACAAAACTAAATGACAAAAGGTGAAACCAAGTTAGTACTGAGGCAAAAAGGCTAGAGGCACAGCAGAAAATACCAACTTCCGACACAACGATGTTAAAGCTAACAGTCAAAATCAGGATGGAGACTGGGTAAGGCAGAAACACTGCAAAACCAACAGGGACCAGAATTCAGTGATAAAAGCACTTTTAGCCCACATTTTTTCTTAGCATAATAAGAGAGTGAGAGTACCTTTCTGTAATGTAACATTAAGGCCTCAGCTTTGAAGTCTAAATTTAATTGTCAAATCCAATTCCAGGCAGTTTTTAACAGTATTTGAAATTTTTAAGCTAGCATCTGTGAAAATCTGTCCTAAAATGGAGATTTCCCCCAGATGCTTCTTATTGATTAGATTTTTTTTTTTTTTTTTAAGTTTTTTTGCTCTCCGTGTCCAAGCTGCAGAGCCTGCAGTGTCATGATTCACGGCTGAAGTCAGGATTCGCCTTTATGTTTGAAGCCCCGGGTGAAGTCAAAGAATGAACAGTGTGAAATCTCAAGAGGAACTGGGAGGAGGAATTAGAGGAGGAGAGCTCCCATTGGCTGGCCTGTTCACCAGACACCAGCGCCTCCAGTGCTGTTGTTATGGGCAACCGAGCTGCAGCGAGTTGTAGACCAGTTCATCTTGACTGGGAACCTGAGGCCTGATCACTCCTCTCGCTTGTTTGTCTTTGTCGTTTCTTCCAGCTGTACGCCAAGCTCCAGTCCATCAAAGTGGAGATCAAGGACGTGAATGACGAGCACGTGAGGAGCAGACAGGAGCTCGAGCAAACTCAGAACGAGCTCACCAGAGAGCTCAAGTTCAAGTGAGTCAACCTCAAATCACGAAGAGTGCTCAAAAATCACCACATACAGTATGGGATTCTTCGACGCAATCAGCCTCATTTAAAGATCAATTATATCAGTCAAACACAAGGCCTGGGTGCCAGCATTGGCCTGGCAAAGACTATTCTGGTCCTCAGGACGGCTTTAGAAAATATGATTGAGGGCATATATTTTTGGGCCTTTAAATTTTACAGCTTTTCCTGCTAATAAAGACCTCCTCACAGTCACTCATACTACACTAAAGTAGTTAAGTAATCGATAAACAATTAAATGACAGAAAAGTTCCTGTTTTTTACTCTCCAATATAGAAATTTTGGTTAAAAAACAAAAAGAAAAATTTCATCCATCATCAAAAAAACACTAACTAACTACAGGACAGTAATTTTATACATTTATGAGACATGCTGTTGAAGTTCCACCTCTTTATCTTATGTTAAAATATCTCAGGGATTAAATGTATAATTAAACATCTTTAGAGTGATAGAAAGGGCAGTTTCACTCATCTTACCATCAAAGTGGGCTGTATATGGCCCTTGATATAAAATGAGTTTGAAATGAGAAATGAAATGAGTTTTTCTAATCAAGAGTTCATTTATCAGTAGGTTTAGTGTTTATGAGTAAAAAAGACTTTACAAATTCAAAAGAAAAATTGTTTTTTTCTGTTTAAAATGTGAAAAGTATACAAATAAACCCCTAAAGACTTACTCACAGTGCATTTGATATTACAACCATGTGACTCCAGATACTTGTATATGATATAAACCATTATGTCTGACATCAATCTAAACCTTCCATCACTCTGTGTTGTGAACACGCAGGTATCTGATCATAGAGAACTTCATCCCGCCCGAGGAGAAGAATAAGATCATGAACAGGCTGATCTTTGACCCTGAGGAAGACCAGTGGAAGTTCCAGTCACTTGTTCCTGCTGAAAGGTAAGTGTCTGTTTTTGATGTAAAAGAATAAACTCTTAAATTTAGTCAGGCTTTAGTTTTGACCTCTGGGCGGCGTGCGTCATATGCTTATCTCTTCTTCCGCTGCTGTTTGAGTGGCGTCCTCCTTTTTTTGGCTGCTTTTAGATGTTTTTTTTTGGCATTTTGAGAATTGATTCCAGATTGGGTTTTTGTGTGTCTCACTGATCCCGACTTTTCTTCCGTTCAGTAAATCCTCGCAGATGAAGAAAAGGCCGGCATCTGCAGTCGGATACAAACGACCCATCAGCCAGTATGCCAGGGTTGCCATAGCGATGGGAGGTCATTCCAGATACAGGGTAAGTGTCTGTGTGTGTGCTGACTTGACTTGACCTTTTGAGGACATAAAACAAGCCCACAAATATGAATCATTAAATGTTATTGTGAAGAAGTATGTTTTTGTTTTTTCTTTCATAAATCTTTATTCTGAAAGTTATATAAATTATGTATATTTTTATTTCCATTATAACTCAGGCAGTTTATCCTAAATTCAGTTTAATTTGTCCTTTTGGATCCTGAAAGACTAAATATCTGTTTTTCAGTGTTAAAGATTTGAGGCATGATTTGCTCCTATGGTTTTGACCATTTACTAGTAATGGTATTTTTACCATCTGGCTAAGGTAAATGGACTGGTTCTTATATAGCGCTTTTCTACTTTCCTGGAGTACTCAAAGCACTCTAGCATTCACCCCATACACACCCATTAACACAAGCACTATTATCTATACGGTGAGTGCTTTCTAACTATCATTCATACTTTTTTTTGCTTTGCTCATAAAAAACCCTTAACTATAAAATTGCACCATACTTTATTAAAGCATTTGGTAGGAAATTGATGGACTCAACTTTTCCTAGAGTAACACAGCATTCAGTAAGAGTGCCCGGGAGCTACTTGGACATTGAATGAAGCTCCCAGCAAACAGTTTTTGTGCTGATGTTAATGCCAAAGCAGGTTTCTCTGTAGTTAAGCACTGACTTGTTGGAGTCGGGGTATCCTATTAAAGTACCACAGTTAAAGTCAGTCAGCTCTTTGCAGTGACAAATATTTATAAAGGCAGATTGCACGGCTAGTTACTTGATTTTATACACCTGCGGTTAAGGGGCTGAAAGCACTTTTTTTCAATATTTTGATCCATAACATGCGTTACTGACTGTAGGTAATGTTTTTTTATGTATTCAGGCTGAGAACATCATGTTTCTGGAGCTGGACGTGACTCCTCCAAACACCGCCTCACTCGATCGCTCGAAGGACGCAGAACCGAACCAAAGTCCCTCGGTGGACAGCTCGCCCACCAAGGAGAAAGGCGTTCGAAAGTCCCAGTCTTGGTGAGGTCAAATTAATGCAACCTCTTCTCATATAAATAAAACATTAAGAAGGGTGATGTTGTCTTTCTTTATTGGCATACACACTTACTGCACCCTGCTGTTGCTGCTCAGATGTTTCTACATCTGGAAATAGAGCTGAGAATACTTTGTCATTTTTGTGTTTGAAACCCGCTTTCACTGTTCAGCCTGTGCATGTGACCACTAAACTGTAAATGGTTTAGCATCAGAGCATCTCTACAGTAAATGGGATTATTCAGGATTAGCCACACCCTCTTGCTCTAATCTGATGGTTTATCTGTCATTTTCTCAGATGGATAATCCCAATAATCTGTGATTGTACATATTATACATGTATTATACAACTTTTGTTTTTTGTTTTTTCAGGTGTCAGACTCCAAAATCCATGACTTCCTCCTCTTCTAATGTGTCCCTGGCAGCATGTCACACTGCCACACCTGCAGCGGCACAGTAAAGCTTTAATGAAGAGAGCTTTTTTTATTGCCATTATTATTATTATTATTTATTTGATCTCTCAACTTCAACTTCCTCTTTTGGCCAGTGGCCGCCTTACAGACTTCTCAGTGAGGCCCACAGCTGGGACACAAACACACCACCACCACCTCTGCTGAAAGATGACAGACTACATGGAAATGATCTTCTGGCAGGAAACTAAATGACCATATGAACCTCAGAAACTCTGTATAAATCAGCTCCTCCAGCTCCTCCTCCGGCAGAGCCCTTTCCTCTCTTGCATGTTTGAGACCGATAGCCTCAGATCGTCTCTGAAAACTGCTGGCTGCAGTGCTGAACTGCCCAGACTGTTGTGTGTGTGTGTGTGTCTGCGTGTTTGTGTGTGTCTGTTGTATACAAAGCGCTGTATGATTGCCTGTTTGTGTTTCTAGTCGTGACCACTGCAGATTTAAAGGTGAAGGTTTCATGTATTCTGGATTTTTCAAAGCAGGTTTGGTCTGTTTTCTATGTAGAAGTTGGACTTCATCGTCAGAGAGTTTATGTCAGTGTTGGCTTTTGGAAATGAGTACACTAAAAAAATAATAATATATGATGTGTACTGGTGTTGGTCAGATGAGGTGCTCAAGACCTGAATGATGACCGTTGTCATTCCTGTTGCCTCCCATCATTTATCTGTCCCCCTGCAGTGTCTAATTTAAATGAAATGTCTTAAAAACTATGTAATTAAAATGAAGAACATGAGGCATGTCACACTGTCAGAATTATTTTATTGGGATTTTAATTCAACAAACAAACACGGATGGGCGGAAGGTGACCAGATCCCAGCAAACTAAATGTGGGACAAACACAGCGTTTGTCTGGGACAACGTGGGGCGCGTCAGCAGTGCTGGCAGGATGTCAAATATATTATATTAAAGTGCAGATTTTCCAGGTCTTTTGTCAAGTAAATAAGAATTAAACGAGGCCGAAGTTTGTTCTCGTGGTCTAATGTAATAGCCTTTATATGCTCCTGTATCCTCTGTTATTTCAGCGCCTCCTCTGTGTGGTAACAGTCTTAGTGTTTCAGTATCGATGCATCCATTTTAGCAATTTTTTAGCAATTTTTTTGCCCATTGTGACATAAATATACCGTGAAAAGCAACTCTAGCACAAAAGCCAAACATTTCTCAGTATAAAACTGCGTCTTAATTTTCTTTGTGGCAGTTTCGATTATATTCAGCAAAATCTGCAAAGCTTGTTGCTTTTTGGTGATTTGGAACTTTCACTGATGGGCATAGCTTTAGACAGGCTAACCTTTATTCAACTACAAATAAAAGCCTTCTCTTCACAGAACTTAGAAAAGCACATGTTCTGCAGAGTCATTTAAAACGTCAGCCATTGTCTCAAGATACGGGACAGGGGGACAAAAAGTAAAAATGCTGTGCAGTCGCACATAAATAAGGACATCTGATCATCCTGGATTCACATTAGATTCATGAATTGTCAAAAATGTGACTCTTTTAGAGCAGTGTATAGTTTATTAAATAAATAATACCATGTAAGTTTAAGCTTTGCCATGACGATAGTTTAACACAAAAAAACTCAACTAATGCATGTCATTATGCCATTTACATCTATGAAAAAAAATGCAGTCCATGCATCAGGATAGGGTGAGCCAGACTAAAATATGGCCTCCACTGAGGTGAATTATTGTCCAGCAAGTGGTTTTTTTAGGTGGCACTTTTTTTCAAAAAGGTTGGTGCCTCACAAAGACACATTTTATTAAGAACACATGAAATAAAAATAAAACTTAAGCAACTGTTTATTAAGTTAAGGTTAAGTAAATCGGTAATTATATTCGAATCCTCGTGGAATATTTATACTGGTGGTCATATGCACCAGTATGACAGTATTTAGCTTCAGTTTTCCAAACAAAAGGTTATTTTATTAGAAAAACTGCTTCACTGAAAGTGCAAGAAAGAAAGTCTCAACATGAAACCTATAAAAACAGCTGCTGCTACCTAAACTTACAGGAGGATGCAACTGTTGTTGTGATTTGGTGCTATATAAAGAAAATTGAGTTGAAAAGCAGCCATCCGTGGAACACAGAGCAACTCCTCGACTGTCACTATTCGGCTTATTGCCTTCAACAGTGTTACCATAAGACATTTTACAGGCAGCAGTTTAAACAGCATATGTAAAGAGTAAAAATATATAAACAATATTTACAACAAACACATTCACCAATGAGGCGACGGCAAGAATGGCCTGGACATATCGACATATGGTTTAAACGCAGTATTGGTCACTGGAATTGGGGAGTGACTATTAGAAATCCTGGTTGGCACTTTCTTTGAGACTTAAAATGTGAAAATAAGAGGCGGTGTTTCAGTTTTTCCTCATCTAAAGTCATAGAAATCACACCCTCAGTCTGAAAAGTGTCTTGGAAGTAAAAAGAATCCGACTTCTGCCTGTAGTTGTGAATCAAAATGATAAATTAAGCCTCTTCTAAACAATGGAAACTTGGACACACGGGTTGTTTTTGACTCAAAAACATGTCTCATGTGCTGCTGAAGCCACACAAACTGGTTTCGGTAAAACATTCCTTCATACAGTCGTCTGTCAAAGAGCTTCACCAGTAGCAGCTTCTTTAAACTCATGATCAGTAAAGAAATGATAACCAGTTGCTTAACTTACAGTGTATGACTGAAGAAACCCCTCTGACCACTTCAACAAATCTGTCTGATTATTTCCACAAGCAGCCAGGGTGAATCACTACCAATAAACCAAACCAACACAGGTTGCCATCTCAAGCATGGAGCACCTGTTGTACCTAAGAATCAGCATGAACATATGTTCACTGAACACATTTTTCTCCTTATTTTGCCATGTGGTTTCTATGAAATTGTACAGTAAATAAAAAGAAAATAAAATGCTTTCGCTCACTTCTGCTTCAAACAGGGAACCTTCAGTTAGCAGGTTGTGTGCAGTCAGGTGTGCACAGTTTAGTGTCACTGGGTTCATTACTTCCTAAAGGGTAAAAGGAGGAAACAGCAGGGGGTCAGGCTGACTAATCATCAATGTATTATTGATGCGAAAGGAGGAATTGCAGCTAAACCCCCTCAGTGGGTGTACAACAG
Source organism: Etia nguti (assembly GCA_015106755.1). Classification (NCBI taxonomy): domain Eukaryota; kingdom Metazoa; phylum Chordata; class Actinopteri; order Cichliformes; family Cichlidae; genus Etia; species Etia nguti. The sequence goes on from VUQG01043107.1 coordinate 18,414, forward strand.
CAAAGAACAGTCCTTAACCCGTGTGAAAGTAAAGCGTAGATCACCAGCGTGCAGCAGATCTCCAAACATCAAATCAAATGGAAACTTGGACATTCCTGAGATTTCTTGGCATTTTCAATACATACTCGAGCTCTCACTGGGGCTGCAAATACTAGCAGAAGTCCAAAACCCAGAAATATTTAGTTTACAAAAGTTAAACCTTAGGATACTGGAGCCGAATACAATTTGACATTCTGGTTTTAGACTTGTTTTAGTTAAGGGAGCAGAGTAAACACTCACGGGCCACTTTAATACTCAGTTATGTTAGAGGAAAAAGGTTTGAAATGGCAAAAACAAGCAATTTACTAGTTACAAATTAGCATCAGATCCTTTTGGAATGGTTAACGCCATTTAGAAACACACGCTGAGCATTTTATATGTTTAGTTATCAGTATCTGAGCCTGCAGCTGACCCAGTTTTTAATGTGTATATATAAATATCTAAAAATAGACTTTAACTGCTCTGAAGCTTCTTGTATTCATACTGTATAATGGAGGTTAAATCCATTCAACTCCTTTATTGCAGCTTTGTTAATACATAGTATTTCTGATACAATATATTATGCATTTATTTGGATGCTCGTATTAAACATAGACAAGGTTACAAATAATGAGGTCTGTGTTTGTAGAAGTACCCTCTGTGAGCTTCAGAGATTTCCACTGTATGGTCTTACAATATAAAACTCCTCGAGGTATTCAGACCGTGTTTCACATGTAACATCCTTTGTTAACTGGTAGAAAATCAACATGTCAGGTCACCCAAGCTTCGTCCAGCTACATCTGGACACAGATCTAGAGGAAACATTGTATTTTAACTGTCCCTTAAATGTTCATCACTTTGTCCTCTAAAGACATCCACATTCAGACTACCCAGAAATGTCCTGAAAGGGCAACATCCTTTTCAACCTGTGGGAACTTCCTTACAATCAGCGACTGAATATGGAAAATGAATGTAGCTTACAGGTGTGATGCCACTGCATCCGAATGTGTGTATAAGAGAAATCAGTAAATACTATCCTGATGAGTTTATGCTGGCAGTTAGACTTAGATCATAAGTTTAAAGTCTTTAGCATATGAGGGTGCAGTGTCCCTCAGTTCTGCAATGAGATGTTCCTCGTGCTAGTGTTTGATTTTTCGTACCTAAGATAACCTACCTAAGACGTCGCTCAAGCCTCCAATAATGGGCCATCAGTCCATATTTTGAGTTCAGAACTTTCGTTCTGGTTACAGATAAGTGCTCAAAAAACAAACAAACATATAGACATATAAGAAAAAAAATCACACAGAATGTTGTTTATGATTCTGAAAGTTTGAATGCAAATTTGTGTATGCGGTTTAATCTGCAGCATCAGTCCTGCCCCCAAAACACTCATGAATCATGTTTTAATTTCTAGGGCAGACAGCGATGTGAGCATGAGCGTGATTTTGTTGAATAATGTAGGAACAAAGGTATGATGTAACATAAACAATATCCCTCTAAGCGCTGCTAATTTATAGCTGTGGCTGTGGGGGTGGGGAGGAGGGAGGGGAGGACGTGGATGGAAGAGAGGAGGAAGGGTGGATGGATGCAGGCATCCAAAGACAATCAGGAAGTGAGGAATAACTGTGGAGGAGGTGGATACTGAGCCTGTTTCCATGGTAACCTGCCAGTAGAGGGTGAAGGGGATGGGGATGGCATTGATGGGGGTTTGTGTGTTGATGTGTATGAATGTAACATGGTGGACCAGATGGCACAGATGGAAATTAAAAAAAAAGATTACAGACTCCTCCTCATCAATCATTTTTCATTCTCAGATCAATAAATTTAGCATTGATTTGTTTTAGGCAATTTCATTTTCATGTGTGTTTTGTCTGGGGAAAGGTGAGCAGTAACATTTCACTTTATTTGCTCTCACTTAATCTTATTAATTATGATGCCGTTAGCCTAATTGAGACAGCCGATACTACAACACAAACAAGTTCACCAAGAAGAACACCGGCTCTAAAATACAAAAATGAATGGACTGTGAATCCAACAGTGTTACACCTGCTGTGAATACAGGATGTCTGAAGGTGCTCTTGAAGATGAAAACTGATCACAACAAAGAAAACAAATGTTCTTCGGCCACTTGTAGACATACTGTGGACAAGAGATCTATCACATGATGGCATTAATCAATCAACACCAAGGTGGACACAGTTAAAACATCTCATGTTAGGACACAAAACATAAAAGTGCTAAAACAAAAAAGATCTAAAATAGTAAAATAAAGGCTAATAAATGTTTTAATACTGACCTTTGCTTTGCTTGAAGAATATTTTGCTCATACTGTCTAAAATGAGTGACATAATATGAGAAGGAGACATAGCACTGTGAAAATCCCTGAACAGTATCTGTGGGAGAGAATCTGTAACAACAAACAAGGTGAGAGAAATGTTTTCATCTTTTGATGGGCCATTTAAGGTTTGTGATGTCTGATGCTTTTATTTTGAAAGGAGAAAGTGATAGCAGAAGAAAAGGAGGGAAGGACAACAAGGTGACAGGGAAGTAGAATCACAAGCAATAGGTTCATCATCATTTATTTCATCCTGTGAACAGGATTGAATAACAATATAAGATTTCTAATAGATTTTCAGTGTGAAACTATGTCCAGCCTATCAGATTAGCATTTTGTGATTGAGATGATGTTGTAGGCTAGAATAGATTAAATCCAATGGGTTAATGCTATATTTCGCACTTGATTTTATGTCGTGATTACTTTTCCTGTAAGGGCAACTTTACATCAACAATGTTTGTTTTCTAACTTCATGTTAGGATGAGAAGATTTATTCAGTTATTATCAAGATAAATTCAAATTGATTTTCAGAGAAACTCTTTTATCAGAAAAAGGCTGTGGCAGGTCAGCCATGATTCTTTCATAGGTCTTATAGGGTTTCTTATGGGGTGATCAGAGTGTATTTGCAGAGCCACGATCTTGTATTTACACATTAATAAATATTTAGTGAACTATGATTTTGAAGTCAGAGCGTCATTCAGCCACATATACACTGTTTACTTCCCGTTGTTGTAATATAAAATCCCCATAATGGCCATCATTGACATGTTTTTCTAGTTCTAGATTTTCAGCTATAAGAAATGCTGTTATCAAATTTATTAGAAACCTTTAGTTTTGAAATTTGCAGCCCTGATTGCTGGTTTTTACTCAAAAACTACCACACATGTTTCCAGGTAATCATCACACTTCTTGGCATGTGATTTAATAGATTATTAATGTGTAATAAGCTACAATACCAATATGCTATCAGAATGGCTAATTGGTTGTTACGTTGGTGTTTAATTGGCAATGGCTTGCTATTTATTATTTTATTAGCTTCTTGTTAACACTTTATTACCTCACTAGTACTACATTATTACCAAGTCATAAACGAACACTTATATCTTAAATTAAAATAAAATGTATGAAATGTTTCAAACCTAAATTAGATTACTGATTTGCTTAGTTATAAGTCTTCCAATGATATATATGTATTTACATGAATATACAATTACACATACATGTTAGATATGATTTGGGACACACGCACACACGCACAGGTCTATAAATCTGAGTCTTATCAGCAGTCTGCCCTCAATCCTCTTGCTCTTGATCTTTAATATTTAATGAAGAGAGGAGAGAGCTGCTTTATTAAGATGGTAGGAGCACATTTGGTTCAATAATTTATGCAGTTACAAGCTGATTATAACAAATAGAAACATAGAAAACAGAGAATGAGCTCTGGGTTTAGCTGTTACACCATGATGTGTTTTTGTGTTGTTTCTGGCTAAAAATGCTTCAGTTACAGTCAACTGAACATTATTTTTGTTGACCTCGTTCCCTACTTATCTCGCCTCGGCAGCTAACAGACCTGTTTACCCGCTTTATCTAATGCAGCAGAGTTATTTTTATCTCGTGTGGACTCCATGATTTATTTTTTTAGCTAGATGGAAGCAGCTTCACTGTTTATATCTAACCGATCGGACATCTGATCGCTGCATTGCTGCACAAAAATCCCAGCACTGAAAAGACCGACTGGTGTTGTTTCAGAGGTGGCCATACTGTACTGAAAAGCATCATGGAGGTCAGTGATTACTGACTGAGCTGAGGCTGCCCTCTGCTGTAAGATGATAGCGAAAACAGCTGCTTTATCATGAAAGGACACACAGCTCATTTTTAGATGTAAAATACATCACTATATAACATCAGGCTAAAATAAAATGCCTGCAAAAAAACAAAACAAACAAGCTGCAGTCTTCACATGAGTTATAAAGTCCTTTTAAATTTATTGTTTTACAATGTCAATGATAGCAAGTTTAATTTGACTGCAAATTTACAGTAGCACCAGTGCTCATGTAAAATATGACTTAGACTTTATAAACGATTCTACCAAGTTTCCTTGTGTTGTATAGGCTGACAATAAAATGTGGCTTTTGTGGCAGGAAGTCATATTCTGTTTACATTTCTTTTAAAAATTAAAGTTTTTTTCTCTTTTTACCCATCTAATATCCAAGATCGCAGGGACAGAAGAGACTGTGAGACTAGTCTGTGATCTAGCTTTAAATGACAATTTGAACCAAAAGACCTGCTCCAACTGATTTTTAGTCCAGTTATTGTTTACTGTGGCATACCTCAGCCTTTTCTCCTTGGCCCATCGCTAAGGTCCTGTGTCGGGCCTTTTCTGGATTTATTTTCCTATTTCTTCAGGACATTTATTCTACTGTTTATCTGCTTTAGATGGTTTTTAGGCCTATAACTTCTTTTTTTGTATACCATTTCCCCAATTTCTTCTTTTTTTAAAAAAGACACACTGCAAACCATATTGAGAGATTTCTGGTAATAGTTCTTAGAAAATTGCCTTGTTGGTTTAAAAATACAGTTTTATTCTTGTCAAACTGTGTTACCTGTGGCGTTTTTTGTGATTTCAGGCTAAAAAATTGTAACAAATTCTGTGTTTTGAGACAGGCTGAAATAAAAAATAAAAAAATTTAAAAAAAGACCTAAAGATATCATTAAAATAACTTGAGTGTTTTGTGTGGATACAACAATGGTTTGTTCTATTAATGGACTGAAACGTACCAAGGGATAGAAGATAAATCAAAATCTTTTATTAAGTTTATTTTCTGACAGACAGACAGACATAATCATACATTTATTTCAAATTCAGATCACATGCACAACTTTAATCAATGATACATGACACTGGTACACTCCTCCAGCGATTATTTCATCGTGATTTTCCAGCTGTGAAATACATTTTTGCTCTCTTT
>VUQG01043108.1:0-18934 GCA_015106755.1 Etia nguti
CCCTGTTTCAATCACCTCAACACGACGTTTGTACTGGGAGTCTTCTCTGAGGTCCTCAGATCCACGACCAGAACGGAACCAGGATTTTGATTGGATTTGACGTTCAAAATTGCTGTAAGTACAAGAAATGTCCACTGATGAGCCTTTGAATGCACAGATTCTTCTCTTACTGTAATTCACTCTGTTGCACCACCCATCCTTGGCACCTAAGAGATAAAAAAAAACAAAAAAACATTTTTATATATTTATTGACAGAAAGAAGACACCATTAAAAAGCTCCCTTATTAAAAGTTTTCATTCAGGTAAAATCTCAAAGTGAACTCACAAACTAACGGAGAATGAAAATCCTCATATCCTTTTAAAGCACATGAGTAGCTGTTTTTTTTGTCATATGACACTTGATATGGGTAGCTGTTTGAAGTGTAATATTGCACTTCATAAGAAGAAGAGCTGGCTCCATTCACTTGTTGTCCATTTTTGTACCAGACATAAGATGAAACATAAGGATTACACCTGTTGACACAATCCAACTGGATCCAATTGGATACTCTGACCTGAACATCTTGATCAGTGGACAAGAAACAATAAATAAGATGTCAGTCACTCTCACACTGAGGGAGACATGAGTAAAATTCACAGAAGTGATAAAATGAATTAGTAACAAAGTAATTCATTTTATCTCTCAATGTTTATACATGAAACTAGGGCTGAGCCATATCATACCGTTCACAGTAATACCGGTATAATGTTAGGCAATGATAGGAAAATGAAATATCGCGATAGAATATGGGTAAAACGAGCATGCGCAGTGCCTTTGTTTTCATACGCGCATGGTGGAAAAAGCATGGCGGCGATGGAGAATGAGAAGGGTGAAAGCGGATCGTTGAATGAAACAGATGAACCAGAATTGGTTTGTAAAAATGGTGTCAACTTCAGCAGTGTGGAACTGGTTTGGTTTTCGTCCGTCAGATACCCACCAAAGCACAATTTTTGATAAAACATGCAAGCGGGCCGAAAAATCTGGGGCTGCACGGCGTCAACATGTTAGGGCCGTCCAGCCCCACGCATGGGGCGATCCGCGTTAACGCGGTTATGGCGTTAATGTCATTTTAACGAGATTAACGCTGACAGCACTAGTTTTAATACGACTTTGGTTAGCAACGAAGCCGCACCGCTTGATGGATTGTCAGAGCATTACGGCTACCGTAGTCAGGAGCCTCGTGGAGTAATACGTACTGTGCTTCAACATAATATTACCGTATTGTGTGTGTATTACCTCTTTTTAAATTTTGTGGATATTATACATGGTTATGTGTGGCACTATGTTAAAGATAGAGACATGAAAATAGTAGCCCCCCATTTTATTTTATGCTCAAAGACGCCTTCTTTTGGTAAGGCCACTGTAATGTCAGTTTTACTGTTATATAAGTTCCGCCAGCAGAGGGCGCTCAGTCTCGTACGCATCGGTAGCTGACGCTACACTAGAAGAAGTGGCGTCAGTAGTCAAGAGGCAGCATATGGCCCGCGCGCCGAAAAGAACTGATTAATGTCACATTTTTCTGTTTTTACAGGTAAGCTGGGTGGTTGATAATATAAAACAGATGTTTATAAAAGTGACAGACAGCAGTGGCGATTAATGATAAATGTCTTGTTGTGTGGCAATGTTAAGCTAGAGAGCTAATTTCCTGTTGTTAGCCTGTGTTAATCCAGTTGTTAGACTGTGCCGAAAGTCTGTGAGTTCAGTGCAGGTATTTTTGGGGTTAAAGCCACAATGTATATGTTTTGCACTATAAGAAAAAATGTAAATTGCTGAATGTTTAGTTCATGAAGAGTGAATGCTACAGAAGTATGTTAAGAAAAACATTTATTTGAAAGGGGTCTAGTTTAATAAATACAGTTAACAAAACGGGTTCATAAATAGATTAAAACAGTAGTAAAAACAAGATAAAACTGTAATCACAGTTCATTATGTTATTCATGCGTGTAGTAAAATGTATTTTTGTGATTTAAGCAGTTTATAAAAGCAGTACATGTGAATATGATACTGTATAAGTTTGAGAAAAAAAATGTTAGCTACACTAGAAGAAGTAGTGTCAGTAGTGAAGAGGCAGCGTATTGGCCCATCATTTCAGAGCTGTAACATACGCTCAGGATATGTCGGCCCATTTCCACTGGAAATGCCTTTTGGTTAAACTGTCAGCAAGGAATTTGCATTTGCACTGTTAAATTTTTATATAGCTTTAAAGCACATAAAAGAACAGCTTCTTGTTTAAGTGAAAATACATTGATGTTTTTTTTTTTTTTCTTTTGCACTAATAAAGTTGTGGAGTTGTAAAGTATTTTGTCTCGCGTCAATTATATCATCAGTTATATCGTTATCGCAAATTTTCAAATATATATGGTGATAAATATTTTTGGCCATATCGCCCTGCCGTACCTGTTTGTCCTTTAATCACTATGTCACATTTCTGCTGAATCCCGTTTTCTTGGTCTGCTGTTACTTTTTTACCATGTTAAACATCTGTGACAGTCATAAGACAAGTGGATACCATCTTTACATGATAACAACCTGTTTTTAGTGTCTTTGTTTCTGTGGCTATAGAAAATTATTTTCCCTTCTGTATTAGTTAGAACCTGTAAGGAATCTTGTGTTATGAGGACTTGCAAGACAAGATATTTTAATGCAACCTTTTTTACTGTTATGTAAATTTATTCGCTTTCCCTGCAGGATGCGTGAGGACATGTCCACCATGGTGTGTGTGAAGGAGGAGGAGGATCCTGGGGAGAAGCTGTCCCAGGATGAGATCATTTCCCGGACCAAGCAGGTGATTCAAGGGTTGGAGGCCCTGAAGCAAGAGCACCACTCCATCCTGGAGGGCCTTCTGGGCACGTTGCGCTGCCTGAAGCAGGATGAGGAGGGCGTTCTCGTGGAGGAAAAATCGCACATGATCCGCAAGTCCCTGGAGATGCTGGAACTTGGGCTCAGCGAGGCTCAAGTATGTGTGTAGAGCTTCAGTGATTGGTTAATAGCTCTATGGATGTTAGACTGTTCTGTTATTCATTTAAGTTGGTCTGGGCAGAAAATCCAGGCAACAAGCAATTTAATCTACATGTCTTTTAACAAAACACAATAAAAAGGCAAGCTGTTTGTGAGTCGTTACACATTTAAAAGTTCCCTTTTTAAGTTTAAGGATAGTATATTCTCTTCCACTGACACCACATTTATATTAATGCGCTGAAGAACTGTGTAGATATTCATAACCAGCTGAGGACAGCAGGTGGTTTTCACCTGGATAATTAATATCAATATGCCTTTACTTAACACCATCTTTCCTTGCAATAGACACAGTAAAGGCAAAATATATGCAAAGTTCATAGTGGATTAGATCAATAGAATTCTCTTGACATGGGAGTGTTTCTCTCTGGCTTTTAATTCTAATTCTTGTTTGGTCGATTTGGGAAAAGAACATAAAGAAGTTTTAAAGCCTTGAAATTATGCAGAATATTTGCTTTCGTCATTTCACTTCACATTTCATTTCACAAGCAGTGAATGAGTCAGTGCTGATTCATTGTTGATGCTTTAGCCTCTCATCGCCATCTCCCAGCAAGCTTTGTCTAATAAATATACAATACACTGTGCGCACACCCCACAGACTGAAATTTCTACCTCCAGCTTTTTTGCTTAGAGTTGTGGTAAAGTGTAATTTTCCTGCTCAAACACCCCTTATCTAATTACAGCCCTCCAAGCCTTTCACCTTAGACTGTATGCTTTACCCAAAGTGCCTCAATCTAACATTAGTGGACACACATGTAGTTGTGATGGCAAGTGCACACTTACCCCTAGGTAGCTTTAGTATCTACCCTCCACATGCATTTGGTGGAATTGTTTTAGTAGACAATCTTCTACTACATAGTGTAAATGTTGTTATGAGAGCATAAACCCAACTGTAAGTACAAAAGGGTCTGTATGATTGCACACATTGCAGCATAACCTCCTCCTCTTTGCAGGTGATGATGGCACTTTCAAACCACCTGAGCTCAGTTGAGTCTGAGAAGCAGAAGCTGAGGGCTCAGGTACGACGACTCTGCCAGGAGAACCAGTGGCTAAGGGACGAGCTTGCCGGGACACAGCAGAAACTGCAGAAGAGCGAACAGAGCGTGGCTCAGCTGGAGGAGGAGAAGAAGCACCTGGAGTTTATGAACCAGCTGAAGAAGTACGACGAGGACCTGTCCCCCTCTGTGAGTGCTCAGGACTTAAGAATGTGTTGTGATGTGTGATCAAAAGCAGACACAATCAAAAGATGTCAAGATACACCATCTCAAACATTTTATGTATGTATGATCTAGACCCAAACTACAGAATGACTCCATCTGCTAATAGATTTGCAGTGTTTCCCTTTGCAGTTAGAAACATTCAGCTACTTCATGAGTAATTTCACTTCCTTTTTGCTTTTGGTCCTCTCTCCCCTCACTGATCATCCTGCTTGCTCTCTTCCTCCCTCCCCTCTCAGGAGGAAAAGGATTCAGACTCTACCAAAGAGACTCTGGATGATCTCTTCCCAGATGATCAGGATGACCAAGCCCCAGGCAGTAAGTGCTCTGCCTTCTTCATTTTCTGTCTACTTTGAGAGACTTTCACTCAATTTCTTGTCCTTGGACCCAAATATGACCAAATATAACTCCTAAATAAAGTGAGAGCTGTGAGAGCTGTAAGTAAACTCCTGTTTCCACCGTATTAATAAGTGGCATCTAAATGCTGTGACATGCAGTTTTAGTTTTTTGTTTTTTAACCCCTGATAGACTCTACAGTTTTACCGCTGTAAAATTGAGATCACCTTTGGGAACAGAGCTTTGCATCAGCAGCTCTCCTGTAATTTACTGAAGTTGAATCAGTGGATGTTTCCAGATTCAGATAAATTGTGTAATATTTGATGACAAGTTCTGGTGGTGAGTAATTTTTACAAAGAACGCTTTTCTTAAAAGTGATGCAGTACATTACCTAATTACTCCTGGGAGAAAGCAATTTGTTATACTACTCATTACATGACTTTCATGTTACTCTGTAAAATGACCTGAAAGGCCTTGTCCCATAATTACCCTTTAAAAATATAAACCTGTAGCCTAAAGTCCCACACACCAACACAAATCTCTATCCTAAAAATGACACACAGCATACTTAGCATTACACAAAGCCTCTCTTAGTAGAACACAAAGCCAACAAAACAAAGTAAAGATGACTTAAAAACGACTACCACTGTGATTCTACTGTAGAAACATGAACAGGTAGAAATGGGATATAGCCTGACTGCTCATCAGTTTGCTACCTGGGCTGAGGTCGGCATTCACTCAGCTTCAACATCACTCTGGCTTCTTGGCAAGCTTAGTGTTAGCATGCTGTCTCTGCAGATGCTTGGAAAGAGCCGAAGTTATGTTAGCAGCATTTTGCAGCTGTTTCTGTCCTGGGTTCAGTGCCAGTATTTTCCTCCTCTGCACATGAACTGAAATCAGCTATTTGTAGTGTGGGTGCAAGTGGTGCATAAACGAGAGTGATAGGCAGGCAGACTAACAATTCCAAGAAATTAGACTAATGGGAACTGGTTCTCCACTCCTATCCCTACATGTCGTATTTCCTAAATTGCTGTACTGACTCAAACTACTGTTATTAATATTAATGAGATGATCTCCAAATAAATGCATGGGATGAATGCACAGTTTCCAAAACACTGGTTAAAGAGACCCCACTTCAGGGACAAAGTTTTAAGACTAATGAAAAAGATTAATTTTTTGCTCCCAAAGGTTTTATTTTCCTTTTTTTCCCCTTCATTCCCCTTCATTGCCCCATTTGCCTCATCCCGTTTGTCAGCCAGTCTAATTTGCTGGCAGACTGGGCTGTAAACAGTTTGCCACTTGTGCTGTGTAACTGCTGTAATCCACTGCTTAAGCCAGACTACAGATATTTGCGCTCCATTCATTTTTGATTTAATTTAATGAAATCTTTTACAGTAAAAGCATTTCCTTTACATGGATCGCTCGCTTCATTATTGTGGTTTTGCGTATTGTCCCCGGGAGGGTGGTGATAGAGCACATGCTGTGCACCACTAAATGAATTATGATGAGACAGGAGAGTTTAATGGCGTGTAGCTGTGAGTGAGGAATTGGTTGGAGAACAAGGACAAGGGTAATAGCAGACAGAATTTATGCATCATAAAGCTTAATAAAAATGTATGTTGAGATCAATACTCCATAATTATTAAATAATGTGTATCTCTTTGGAGATACTGAGACACAAATGTCACTGTAAAGGGTATATATTGAGTTGGTCCAAGAGCATGCAGTTATTGCAGTACACCTGCACCCATTCACATGTCAACATATAAATGTTGTGTATACACACCCACACATATACAAATTCCTGCTTCTGCCCATATCAGTGCTTACAGTAAATACTGTCAGGTAGCTACATTTGATGACAATGTATATAAACTTAAAATATACATTGTCTGCCAGATGTGCAGAAGACTGGAGCTTAGAGAAGCAGCAGCTTTAACTGCTGTAGAAAAGAAATGACCTCCCATACTTTATCGAATCAAATGAAGACTAGACAATACTTTTAAGAAGTAACCAGAGTCTTTCAGGTATGAGCTGGTAAAGGACTGAGACAGAACTAAACTCGTGGAGACGCAGTGCTTCATCGAATGCCTCTTGCACTGGCATTAATCCTCTCTCTGTATGAAACTGAGCTGCTTGAGGCTCTGCATGAGCTCGGTGGATACTGGGTTAGTGCTGGAGTAGATTAGATGTCTTTCCTTTCCAAGCTGACCGGCTGAAAAGCTTGCGGGGTTTTGGTAAATTGCTGTCAGCAGGAAGAAGACAATGGTGATGACATTCCTGCTCTTTTAAACCACTCAGGGTCTTATGCAATGATTTTCTGTGCTAGTATTTACATTTCACTTACTTAGCTTTGAGACTAAATGAGTGTCGCAGCCTACGACATATTCCAGCATCACCCATCTGTGAATGTTTGGGGCAGTTTTGAACTAGAATTGTGCAAAGCAGAGGTCCGGCTCCAAAAATGCAGCATCCTGCACCTTTCATAATGCGACACAATGACATTTTTTTTTTCCTTTGGTAACAAGTACTCTCCAACACAGTACTAGTGGTTATGTAAATCAGGTAGGAGTACTCTTCACAAGCATGGAAAATGACTGCCTTGTCAATCAAAGCACTAAGCATTATCCACATATTTACAGAAGTGCACAAAAATCATGTGAAAAATAAATATTAAAATCACAGTCGGAATCGGTAAAGAATACAGACAAACTGGGCCAACAGTAACAAGTCCACACGTAACGCAATTCACTGCTCATGCTTCGCTTGTAGCTGAGAATCATTTAGATTGATGGAGTCTCGCTTCTGCTTCCTTCTTCCAGCAAGGGTTTGTCGTGTTTTGATGATGAAGTTGTGCTTTTGGTCATTATTCAGACATTGGCTGGTTCCAGTTTCTAAGTTTTGAGGATTTGATACGTTTATTTGTAGACATCAATTGACTCATAGTGAAGATCTTGTGTGAGTTGACTACATACCTGCTGTTTTTGTCCGTTTCTGTTCTGCTGTCACTGTGTTGCTTTCCTGTGAACGGCAGCAGAGGCGGGCTGTGGTTTGCCAGCACTTCTGAACACCTGGAATCACTTCGTGTCCGGACATTTCTCTGTGGTCATTGTTATTACTGCAGTGGGCGGCTCCTACTCGAAACCTTACTGGCTCTCCTTCAGAGTAAATACAGAGCTGCTTGCCTTTAATAAGAAATCCCATTGAGTGGTTTCCTGACCTCTCACACATTCATGCATTCTTAGACACTCACATATAGAGACAGAAAGACAGACAAACAGACTATTTATCACAAGAGACATTCCAGTCATGTCCTTCTGGCCCTGTTAAATGTAGCACTCAGGAGCTGGTACTTGAGCTGTGCATGATGGGGGAAAAAGAGGACATTGTTTATGTGTGAATAAGCTTGTTTGTGTTGCACATATGTTAAAAGGCAGCCAGTTTTTGTTTGCTCTAGTCAGTATTGACCCCTTTATATGATCTCAGACACCCACTGGTTTCAAATACTTCTTTTATTTTAGAGGAAAACTGTGACATAACCAGTCTATCAGCTTTCTTTTCACACGTCATCTCCTAGAAAAAAATCCTATTAAACTCCTGTTATTAATAAATCTTTGTTCTTCCGTCATCCATAGTCACCAACTCATTCAGGTCATAAAGATTCAGCCAACTGAGCCATATTAATGAAATGGCTGAATTAACTGCAGTTTACAATACTGCTATTTATAAATTATTAATATTTGTTATATTCCATGTGATGGGATATCAAATTTGCCTCATTGTGTAGGTTTGTGAAACTATGGAAAAACTGGAAAAGCAGTTTCACAAAATCACACAATTGCCATCTGGCCTTTCTGTGTGGAGTTTGCATGATCTCCACGTGTCTGTGTGGGTTCTCTCCGGGAACTTCGGCTTCCTCCCACAGTCCAAAGACATGCGGCGAGTGGGGTTAGTTTAATTGGTGACTCTAAATTGGTCGTGTATGCGAGAATGGTTATCTGTCTTTCTGTGACTGGTGTCTGTCTCTCTGTAACTAGCTGAAGTGTCTATTAGCGGCCGGTGAGGTCTGATCAACATTGTTTATTTTTACAAAACAGGTCACAAAGCCTTTCACTGCTCAGCTGGTTGGAATAGAGTTGCTAGGAGGACTTGCTAGTGTGTTTTGGATCATTGTCCTGATGCATAACCAAAGTGCGCTTGAGCTTGGGTGCAAACTGATGGCTGGACATTCTCCTTCAGGATTTTCTGGTAGAGAGAAGAATATTTGTCTTCTAGTCTTCCAGGTCCTGAAACAGCAAAGCCGCCTCAGACCATCACACTACCACCACCATGTTTGACTGTTGGTATGATGATGTTAGTTTTATGCCAGATGTAACAGGACTCAAACCTTCCAAAAAGTTCAACTTTTGTCTCGTCAGCCCACAGAATATTTTCTCCAAGTCTTGGGGATCATCAAGATATTTTTTGGCTAATGTGAGATGAGTCTTTGAGTTCTTTTTGGTCAGGAGTCAGAACTCTCCCATGGATGGGATTTTTGCTCAGTCTGTTTCTATTTTATTGATGAATATGGGCTTTCTAATACTTTCCAGACTGATAGATGTCAGTGACTTTGTTTCTCAGCTATTTCTTCAGATTGTGATGTGATGTGTTGCTTTTTGAGATAACTTTGTCACACACGTTCTGTTAAGTGATTATAGGTCAGGCAGTAATCAGGGCTGGGTGTGGTTGCTGAAATTGAATTCAGCTTTCCGAAAAACAGGGTTAAAAATAATTAATTCATGATTTAACAGGATGGGACAATTGATTTTTTTTTTTTTTTAAATGGGGCCGAGTAGGTTTGGACAGCTTTTTTCCTTTTAAAAAAATGAAATTTTCATTTGCAAACTGCATTTTGTATTTACTAAGGTTATCTTTGCCTCACAATAAAGTCAGTTTGATCTGAAACATTAAAGTGTGACAAATATGCAAAATAATAAGAAATTGGGAAGGAGGAAAATGTTTTCAACTTTTTTTTCCATACGTTTTCACAGCCCTGTATACAGTATATCACATTGCTCTAAGTAGGTCAAATGCAAAATACCAGGTTGTACTTAACAATCATTTGCTATACAGTGCAGTGATGGGTTTTTCCTAATTAATAATTCATTTATTTTTGTATTTTTTTTGTCTGTAGTCCAGCCAGCCCACAGCAGCGCTGCAGCAGCTGCTGCTCAGCAGGGAGGATACGAGATTCCTGCTCGACTGAGGACCCTCCACAACCTAGTGATCCAGTATGCCTCCCAGGGCAGGTATGAGGTGGCTGTGCCTCTCTGCAAACAGGCTCTGGAAGACCTGGAAAAGACTTCAGGACACGACCACCCAGATGTGGCCACAATGCTTAATATCTTAGCCCTTGTTTACAGGTAAACTCGTTCAACATCTAATAATATGCATATGTATTTTGTGTATTTATCGTTTTTCTAATGAAAGCCAGTGATGTCCTGTTTTTAAGGATATCATGTTGATAACTGAATTGAGGTGGTCTATATAATGAATTTCTTTGCTCACAAAAAGTATTGTTTGTAGTCTACATTGTTTCATAAACTCCAAAATCCCCTGACATTTAAACAGCTTTTAATGAATTCTTGTGTTTGGAAGATGTCATTAAAAAGGTAAGATTTTCACATTGAGATAATCAGAGCACTTTTTAAAGACCTTCAGATTCCACAAATCCCATTTTTCTTGAGATAATCACAGCACACTTTGTCATTCTGTCACCCTCACAACACTGTGGCATGTCTCTTGAAACCTTTGGCAGGCATTCTTTAAGTGTTGTGTGACTGGCTTCTAAATGAGAGCTGGATGCATTCGTCAGAACAAGCCAAACTTAGCCTGACAAAGATTTATAGTACACTAACAGAAGTTAATTTTCCAGCCCAACTAGACAGGAACAAAGGAATGACGCTTAAGACCTGGACAAATGTTGCATAGGATTGTTGCCATGTTTTTCCATTTACATAAATCTAAGCCACTGAACAATCAGCTTGAGCTTTTGATTTAGTTACCTAAAAGAATGAGAGTCCGGGGTGACTTGTTGTCAGTACTCTTGTGCACTGGGTGTGGGAACCACTGAAAATGGTGGCCCATTAGTTGAACTTGTCAGCATAGTTTATGTTTGTGTTCTTGTGTGCTTGTCTGTTATTCTGCCCATCTCTGATTCTGTATTTCAGTCTGACTCTGTCTGCTTTGGTCTCTCAGGGATCAGAACAAATACAAGGAGGCCGCCAACCTGCTGAATGATGCTCTGGCCATCAGGGAGAAGACACTTGGCAGGGACCATCCAGCTGTGAGTGTATTTGTTAATACATTATATATAGTGCTTCCATTGTGCTCTGTATTTCTTGCATTGAACAGTTGAATGACGTCCTTTGTCGTATCGGTGTAATCTCATGATATGAATGGGGGTGGATGTCTTGAACTGTTTCACAGCATGAATTATTTCCAAATGAAGGTTGTTCTTACAGTCAGCAGTGGTGAAACATGAAGAAAACTATAGTCACTTGTCAAGATACACAGGCCACACAAACAGTATTGCAGGTATAGTTGGATGTATTGATTTCCCTTCTTTGAGAGCTTAGCACCATGAGTGAAAGGTAATTGGACCAACAGATTTGAACCAAATAAGGTAGCATTCTCTATTGTAGAAAGAGCTCAGTGCTTTCATGCAATGGCATTATCATTTCTGAAACAGCTTAGGACCATAAAGTTCTCCACCAAGTAAGTGTGGGTCTACATTTTTGGTACTATTAGCAAGAATCTTAATAAAAAAGACGGCTGAGTTTAGGCTGAATTACAGGTTATAAACAAGGCAGAAACACAGTAATCTACACCCAGTCTTCTACACTGCTTTAATGTCAGTCACACAGTTTGTAAATTTGCTGTCCTTAAGCATTACAATTTTGACAATTATGGCAGGTTATAGTCAAAGCTATTTGTAACCTTAGCCACATTATTGACTTTCTGATGGTGGTGGGAAGGTTGCTGTCAACAAGAAAACAAATTTGCTTGGTCTTGGGTTCTTCAGAATCCAGGAGTGAAGGAATACTCTCATCTTTGCACTTAGCTTAGCTCAGAGAAGCTGCTTTAGCTCTAGCTATAAAAATATCTTCTGAAAATTTTGAGTATGTGCCAGACTAGGTGCAAATGTTACATTGTAACATAGATGAGTCACAGGACTTTGGGCAGTTCAGGAGCAGTACTTTCTGTTGGAGAGAACAACTCCCTATGAATTTCAGATTTTGTAACTTTGCAGACATTTTACTTGCATTTGGAAAAAAATATAAACAGCACTGTAGAGTTTATTCTATTGAAGTACTTTAATGTGATCTGGGCCAGTTGATGAGTTTCCCTTCAGCACATACAGCCATAAATCCTGGATGTACTTCCTGATGAAACCCAAGAAGTTGTGTATCCTTACAGTCTTGAACCAAAAAGTTTTGGCGTGTTAGGTGAATGTGTTAACTGCTATGCTGTAGAGCATCAGACCTTTTTTCATGTTCACAGAAAATATGGTTGGCCCAGTGCACTGTATTACAGTCTTTATATTATTTATAGTAGAGTACATCTGTTTACTTCATATCACACAAATATCACACAAAAAACATAGCAACTACCTCATACATTTAAAATGGTACAGCAGCATGTGTTTGTCCAAGGCTGTGACGAACAGCGTGGATGTCATTAATAATTTACCCCGGCCTGTTCTCGGATTCTTTAATCTCTCTCTGTCAACGTGACTGTATGCATGCAGCAGGTTAACCCCAGCAGGCCTGTGTCTCCACTGTTCGGACCTTCGTCACTCTTCACTGTGTGAAGCAGAGGTTAGCCCTCTTCACGTCTTCCCCTTTTTTCCAAAGAAGAAAGTGATTTTTTAATTTTAACCCCAGTGATTCATCACCCAGAAGAAATCTGACATATTACCTGATATGTGATTAAGTATAGTGATTTTTCTTACTCTTAATCATATAATTTTTATAGAATTTCTTTTCTCTTCTTTCTGTTTTCAATGTGCGGTATTGTAAGCCACTTCTAACTTTAGACTGACGGGTAAACAATATCTTGAGGTCATGTTTTCTTTTCTAATCAGTTGTGAACTTCTGGGTAAATCATGTACCAACACACATACTTTGTGTTTAGAGGGGTGCTGGTCAAAGTGGACTTGGACTATAAAAACTGTTGCCTTTCTTTTTAGTGGCAATATGCTAAGGTAACTGAAAAAGGCAGAGTTGTGGTTTCAACTCTAAAGATGGTCAAAGACACAAATACCTTGATTTTGAGGTGAAAACCCCACCAAATGGCACTTTGAAGTGTCCAGTCCCCGAGTTTCCCGTTGATGCTGCTACTTTGGATCTACATGGCTCTGGCTGAGTCTGACAGGGATGTTCAGGAGAAATGAGCACTATGATCTGAATCGCAGTAGTGTTCTGCTTTCTGTGGATATAATGCCAAATTTAGTCGTCAAGTCTGTGTGTCTTAATTCTTTTTGAGTGCTGAAACCACTTTTAGTAAATGACTTGGAAAATGTCTTCCTCGGGCAAACTTCTCCGTGTGTGTGTGTGTGTGTGTGTGTGTGTGTGCACGTGCGGGCACGAAAGACGAAAAGTGAACACGAAAAATACATGTACCACCTCCATCTGAGCCATTTAACATGACTTATTTTAGCTGCCTATCCAACTGGGTGCAAAATGTGTATGAATGTCCGTTTCTCTGACGTACACATCCAGCTATGTTTATAGTCTATTAGCCTGTAACTGCTCTCAAAATGTGCTTGAGCCATCACTGACATTTTCAAAGATCAACAGATCCATTGTGATGCTGAGGCTGTATTCTCCAAGCAGCCAGTACAGATGAGCTGTAGGGCCAGCCCCGCATAACCATTGTCAGGAACTTTGTCCGTTCTGTAATCTAATTATAATTAAAATAATTATGTAAGTATGTTTCTGACTTTATGACTCTTCATACAAACACAAGTTTTAAAAAACATGGATGTGAAACTGTGAATTTGTCTGTAAGATTTGAAGGCTTTAGGTTTAACATCGACAGGTTTGTGATCAGACCATATAATCTGTAGCTCCTGTGTTTAAAAAAAAAAAAAAAAGTTCTCTAAATGTTCTTTTTATATTTTCACCATGTTTGAGATTGTGACATGAAGCCAAATTAAGTCTTAAAGAGCAGCAAAAAGCGTTCTCAAACTGTAGGAGTTTTGTCCCTCTCTTCCTCCCATCTTCCTGAATAAGCTCCTCTTCCTCCCATCACTTCAACCCTCTGCCCTTCCTCTCGTTTCCTCCCACTCTGCTCACATGGCTGCCAGAACTTGGTGTGAATCAGAGATCAGTGCTCACCTCCGGTCCCCTCTGCAGTCTCCCCTCCTGTGTGCACATGTTTGCGATTCATCACTCAGCTGATTTGGATCAAATTACAGCCCGCCATAATCACTTCCTGTTTCCCCACATCCTCTTATTCCTTGTCACTTTCTCACTCATCAGACCAATGACACCACACTGCTGTTGTGGGCTCTTGCAGTTCCACACATTGTGCAAATGAGTGAACATGACTATGAGGCCAGGAAGAATAGAGCGTTGTGGGATAATAAATGTGTTTGTGTCCCTATCAGGTTGCTGCAACTCTCAATAACCTGGCTGTCCTGTATGGGAAGAGAGGGAAGTACAAGGAAGCAGAGCCTCTGTGCAAGAGGGCGCTGGAGATCAGAGAAAAGGTGGGTACGAGGTCATCAAACACTGTGATGAGTCGATGCACTAGTGAGTGCTTTCACTTTCAGACAGACTTTGTGTCCCTGAACTGAAAGACTTCAGACTTCACTTAGTATATTTCATTTGGAGGCAGCAGAATGAATAGGATGAATTAAAATATTCAGACAGCACTCAGGAACTGACCACTTGTCCCTTCAGCTTTCATTTCAACAAAGCAGATATTTACTATAACTGTAACAGATTAACTCGTTTAGAATATCTGCATTTTAAGTTTTGCACATAAATAACAACAATATTAGCTGCTCATGTCTAGTGGCAGTCACTTATGTTGTTTATTGTTGGCTTGAACTAATTATGGAAACTATGTGTCACCACTTTTGAGGCCTCAACATTAGTTTTTAGATACCACTGTGTTTTATTGGGGGGTGGTGACCATGTTTAGGAGAAGTGCTATGTTATAAGCTAACACTAGCAAGCTGCATTTAACCATGATTAACATACACAGATAACTTGCTGATGACTGCAATAAATAACACTAATAAAATACTTGATTATACTTGTATATAACTGAACATAAACTTCTTGGACAGCAAAATCCAAATTTAGCTAAATCCATTAAAAATGTAGTTCAGCTATAACTGGCAGAAGTCGGGCCTCGCACACAGTGATCAGCTAGAGCTGCTTGCGTTGGCATGTGTGTCCAAAAAAAAAAAGTCAACTTTATTTGTTAAGAAGGTTTAAAAAAACTAAATCGATATGTTGTGATAGGATAGATTTCAGGTTGGGGTATCACCAATGACTGAGACCTCACAGAGTAAAACAGCAGTTGGCCAAAATCTGGAAGTAAAAAAGAAAAACAGCAGTGAGTCTTTGTTCTTTCAAAAAGTGTTGAAAAATTAGATTTTTAAAAAAATAAATATATTAGAAAGTACATCTACAAAAACTACATAAAACTCATAAAATCAGTTGCCTGTTTTTTTTGTTTGTTTGTTTTTTCCTCAATGTTGCTTAAGAAATATATTGTAATCAACCTCCTTTATGTAATTTCTCCTCTTTTTATTTTTTTATCAGTATTCAGAGTTTGTCACAGGGGAGGCTCTTTATCCTGAGCGAACGCTACTGTTTTGCCTGTATTAATTTGATACTTACAAACGAGCTGCAGGAGACACTTTCTGTTGTTTGTGCTCAGCTCTTGCCTTTGAACAAACCCGCTTCTCTCTTCTTCTTCGTCTCCTTGAGAATGCAACGTCAGCTTTGGTTAAGCCGAGGCATTTAATTTTTTTTTCTTCATGCTTCTTAAACTGAGATGATAATGCACTTGCTTAAGCCTGAGTGGTTTTGCACATGCAGGGCATTGCAAAGTGACTGCAGCAGAATTGCTGAATCAGAAGGATATGTTTTTTTCCCCTCTCGTTATTCCGCCTTTTTGTAGAAACTCTGGAAAATTCAGCTTTTAACTGAGTTTAGTGGGTGTCAGTAAATAAAGTGGTGTCAAAGCTTTTTACTTGTCAAAACAGACAAAGATGGAGTTTATATAAAAATCCTATATAACAACACTGTGTGTGTGAGTGTGTAAAGTTCTATGTAGGAAAGTATGGATTTAATTTATCTTTTGTATGTAATTTCGATGTGATCCTTTATCATATCCTTTACCACAAATGTGGACTAATCTGTCAGGGCAAAGAGAATTGCAGTCTGTAGCTGTTTAAGAAAGTTTTCGAGAAAAAGGAAATATGACTCATCTTAAAGTTTCCCTTTGTGAATTATTGAGAAAGTATTAATAGTTCTTGCTTTTAGCCATTAGAATTATTTGAGTTCATGGCAAAAGCAAAAATGTGGAATGTCAGCAGCGTTTTACTTGTGAAAGAAGCAAGATAATAGAAACCTGCAGATCACAGACAACATTTAAAAGATGGATGTAGGGTCTGCTATGAAAAGTGAAGCCAGTATAGAAGTGCCTTAAATATGCAGTCTTTCTAATGGCCAGCAGTATGAATCCTCTGGTTGCATAAAGATTTCCAGTCTGTGAGAAAATGGACCTTGGCCCCCTTCATAAGTGAGTCAGGAAACATTTTTCCTGACAAGTTTATGAGCTGATCACTAGTTTCAGTTTTAGTGTATATACCATCATATTCATTTTGAAAATTGGTCCCCATTATGGTAAAACAACAAGTATAAAGGAGGATATGCTTTAGGCTGGGTCTGCCTTGTAATCGCCTAGTTGCTACCACATGAGCACGCAGTGTGTTGGTTTCTCAGTCATACAGCACATCTGGTTTCAAAACACAAAGACGGTGATTGCAAAAATGAAAACAGTGATGACATCTTTTTTGCTTGATTGTGTTTTTTTTAAACATTTTGTCTATGCTATAGTGACTTCAGTACTCGAATATCTGCAATTATAGATTACTTAGCAGATCTGCTACCTGCAAGAACTTGCAATCTTTCCTCTTTTCCTCATCTCTGACATTTTCAGTACCAAACCAGTATTTTAAGGTTCAAATTCCAAGGTTTAAGTAACTAATTTTTAATTAGAAAAGGGTGAATAGAACATGTATGTAGCATGTTCACTTTCCCTGAAAGCTTTCAAGCATTCAATAAGCCACAGAATTTTTGCAGAACTTTTGGTGGTTGAAGGCATCAGTAGGCATGATCAGATCCTCAGCAGTTTTGTGGTGCTGATGGCAATCTGTTTTCTAGCTAATGCTGTTTACGGGAAAACTTTCAGATGTGTTATGTGGCACAGGAGGAGGCGATTGAGGCCAGGCCTGAGTGAATACTGTAGGTATCTCCGCTCACACAGCTCTGCACCATCCTGTGGATCAAAGACACTGTCGGTCTCTAGCGGGGAGGGGGAAGGGGGGGATCATCCTGCAGATCTAAGACCTCACACAAACTTACCGAGCAGTAAACTGAAACCAGAAATCAAAACAAACTAATTGTTCACTTGTTTTCATTTATAACCATAAACTTGACACTCAGGGTGGTTTTCTTTTTAACCGAACAGATCCCTTTCCCAACAACGCCAGCCACCCATGTGTGTTCACTGTTTCCACCCATGCACATCCTTTTCATTTTCCTCTCTGTTTTCTTTCCTTTCATCCACCTATGATCTCTACATCTTTACTGGGCAGTCAGAATAAGAAAATAAGAAAAAAAATAATTGCATTCTACTATAATGACCTTTACTCTTCTTAGCACACAGGAAGAGCTTACCGTGCTTAAAGGCTGTTTCTTAATCCAGAAGGGTTTTTTTTCTGCTTTATTTATTTATTTTTTTCTTAAAGCAGGTTAGTAGCCTATTAATCCAGAAAAGGGCAAAATTCCTACAGAGGCATCTACTGTATGTAGCAAAGGCTACAGGCTTGACCCCCAGTATTTCTAGACCAAATGTACACGTGTGACATCTTCTGTGCACACTGCTCCAAACATATGTGTAGTGTAATCAGCCACACTACAAACTGAGTGCAGCAAGTCAAAGCAGCTTGGCAGGAGATGAAACAAACATTTCCAACGTATTGACAAGCACCCTTCCGGTCTTCCTGGGAATCCAATTTTACAACATTAGACCTGAGGATTTAAACTAGGTTGCACATTTGAATGTTTACACTAGTGAAACTCAGTAGAAAACGCTAAATCAGTCTGACCAGCATTTCTCATGTTGGCTAAGTGTTACTGACCAAATAGCACATGGCAGACATGGGTTGTTTAAAACTCATATCTGTTCCTCTCTTCTGTCTTTTGTCCCAGGTGTTGGGCAAGGACCACCCAGATGTGGCCAAGCAGCTAAACAACTTGGCCCTGCTGTGTCAGAACCAGGGCAAGTATGAGGAGGTGGAGTACTACTACATGAGAGCGCTGGAGATCTATCAGACCAAACTGGGCCCTGATGACCCCAACGTGGCCAAGACCAAGAACAACCTGGTGAGAAGGATGGAAGTATTTGTCAGTTTGGAGAATAAAAATCCATATCTACACATTATGAGTGGCATAAAAATGACAACTCCTTTTAAATTATTTTATTTAAAAAAAGAAGAAGAAAAAAAAAAAACTAATTCAGCTTCTCCCAATCCTGTGAAGCTTCTTGTGTGTTGCTGAAAGCCGATTGTTGGACCTTACTGCTAACTGCTGAAGAGCGAGCTCTGACTTTGCTCATTCACAGTGTCGTGTTGTTCTTATTGTTTGTGTTCTTCAGGCATCCTGTTACCTGAAGCAGGGCAAGTTCAAGCAGGCTGAGACCCTGTATAAAGAAATCCTAACCCGCGCTCACGAACGGGAGTTTGGCTCTGTTGATGGTACAAAGTGCTCACACACACACACTTTTCACATTTCAGACATTGCAGACGGTAGCTTAAACCTAGAATAACTTGCATGCATGAACAACTTGATAAGTCTCCCACACTCCCTCTTCTCCTCTAAAGTAAAGGTTAATATGTTCAGGCTGCTGTTATTTTAGTGAAGGATGGAGCTGAAAACTGCACTTCAGAGTCAGAGTGACTTTTTAAAAGTGTCTCTTGCTGCTTATCTGAGTTTGTCAGGACTGATTGTGTGTGTGTGTGTGTGTGTGTGTGTGTGTG